>PVJC01048671.1:0-12446 GCA_004026665.1 Murina feae | reverse complement strand
TAGCATTGATTAATGAAGCCTAAGAGGAAGGAAAGTTTCTGGCTAACTTGAGTTTAGCCAACATTTTGAAGAATATATTGAAAGGAAATTATAATACAGGAATATAAATGAGTTGATGAAAAGGAACTTCCACTAATGGTGGTGTTTACAGACTACACATTAAAGACAAAGACTACTGAATGCAACAAGCGTAGGCAGCGTGAAAGCAGGATAGAAGAACTGGGAAATTTAAGAAGGGCATCAGCGAGCAAGGTAAATAGCTAAAGATACAAGAGAAAAATATACATTTTATTTCAGGAAATGTCTAAGCATAGTCATAAACATGGATCAGGAAATTATTAGAGAGGCAATGTTACTGAAAAAAAATGAAATGGAGATGAATGATGAAGTGAGGTCTAGGGAAATAGGACAATGGAGCTATTTTTATTCGTTAAAATTACTGTGAGAGATTTTTCACTTGAGGTCCAGCTCCTTGCTCCTCTTTAAGGAAGCAGGAGCTCTACTGACTAGAAGGAAAATGGAGTCTCATTATTGGGCTGTGGTGCATGAGTTGCTGAAAGACTGTCCAGAAAAATGCAATAGTAGGCACACTGGAACCAAGTCATGCTGTCTACCTAGTCTGTCTGCAAGTCGCTCTCTGGACAGAGAGCAAGCTATTTCAAGTCTATCAGATAAATTCAAGTTAAAAAGAAAAAAAGAAACAAACAAAACCAATGAAACAACAAACCTAAAGGAATGCCAGGGTTTAATGGTCATGAAAAATTGTGTGATAGGTGTAGACTACTTACAGTTTTGGGATGTTGCCAAGTTCATTATGAACTGATCTTGAAGAGAGTTAAAATACTCTAAAGTTATGACAAATTGTAAATCAAGACAGAGCCTGGACTATGTATTTATGAATTTGAAGGACAAAAGAAGGGTGGTTCTCAATTGGCTTGTGTGCATGTAGGCATGGGATTGATTTGAAGTATGTTGCTAGATTCTGGGTTTAAGCATGAAAAAAAATAGATTGTATATTTTTTAATTAATAGGAGAAAGATATTTTAAGCCTCTCATGAGGTATGTAAGGTAGGAAAATTGAGATAGAGAGAAACTGAGTTTGGAATGCTAACAACAAAGCTCCTGAAATGTTTCAATAGTCACCAACTGGTGGTCCATGGACCACTGGTGGTCTGTGAGGTCCAAAAGGTTGGCGACCGCTGGATTAGACAATTGTACGACAGAGGAGGGTGCCTGGCTTAGATACTTATTTTAGTAGTGATTTTAATGCTTCTGAATAGAGGGTCATAAGTTTCCCAAAGAGAAATAGAATACCAAAATGCTAGGCTGTAGGTTTTTGTGCTTTTTTTTTTTAAATGATTTTTAGAGTGAGGGGAAGGGAGAGGGAGAGAGAGAGAGAGACATCCATGTGAGAAACATCAATTGGTTGCTTCCTGCATGCCCTCTACTAAGAATCAAGCCCACAACCTGGGCATGTGCCCTGACCAGGAATCAAACCAGTGACCTCTTGCTACATAAGATGACACTCAATCCACTGAGCCATACCAGTTGGGCTAGTAGGCTGTATATTTTTCAAAAGAAAACAAGATCTCCTGTGTTTTAACTTTGGGTCATGATATTCAATGACGCTATAATCCTGAGAATAACACAATCTTAATGAAGCACTTTAGAATAACCAATGGTTTAATTAATAACCTCGGCTTTTGTGACTTACTTTTTCTTGCACTTTGTAATCCTTTTCTGTTCAGGATCTCATCGTTTGGCATCCTCAATCTTGAAACCTCCTATTCATTCTTAAACTTCGAACCTCAATGGCATACCTAAGTCAATTAAGCATGGATAAACTTTCCCTCATTTGTCTCCCTTAGCACTCAGAAATAAGTTGGTACTTTCATTGTTTGGGGCTGTCTCAACAGATTAAATCTCTCCATGAATTCCCATAGTCATTAGCATGTTTCCAAATCCTAAGGCTTGGGTTTCAAGACACATTCTTTATAATATAGCAACAGCTAACTGCTAAAACAAGCTATGTTGCAAACTCCTTTTTTCCCAGCTAAATCTACCTCGGGAGAATCTAAACTTATGTTTGGAGTCCTCAAAGAAAATACATATCTGTGTGGACAGACATCTCTTTCCTATGCTCAACTTCATTACAATGTGTATTATATCTTTAAGTGATTTTCTTATTGCACTTAACTGCTTAAAAGAAAGAACTTCCTATGTTCTTGTCTATATGTGAGCAATGAGAAGCCATGTTCTACTAGTATATGTTTTACTTTTCCATCATCTCCTGCTTCACTGTTGCCTGACGACTGAGATGTGGTTCAACCTGACCTCCTCCAGTTACTCAACAGCTCCTGCTCCCTGTGGCATAGCCTGCTCCCTGTGGCATAGCCTGCTCCCTGTGGCATACCCTGTTCCCTGTGGCATACCCTGTTCCCTGAGGCATACCCTATTCCCTGAGGCATACCCTATTCCCTGTGGCACACTCTGCTCCCTGTGGCACGCCCTGTTCCCTGTGGCACGCCCTGCTCCCTGTGGCATGCCCTGCTCCCTGTGGCATGCCCTGCTCCCTGTGGCATACCCTGCTCCCTGTGGCATGCCCTGCTCCCTATGGCATGCCCTGCTCCCTGTGGCATACCCTGCTCCCTGTGGCATGCCCTGCCACTATGTGCACCAGGGTTAATACTTCCTATAAGACAGCTTTCTTGGTAAATATACCAAAAAGAGAACACATCCGGTATTTTTCAAAGTATTGACTTAGACCACACAGCGGAAGAACCAGCAGCACCTTAGGGTCCCATGCCTTCTCCCTGCCATTTCTATTCAATTCATTTAGTCCCTGGCTCATATTTCCTAAAATGATAGCTCAGCAAGTCTATTAAGAGTCCATTGAATACTACAATATTTATCTCTCCTACCTCTTTATCTCTCCTATCTCTTCTAGGCACTCTACCCGATCAGAGATGATTACTTTGGGGCTACCTCCTTGCTCACTTCTATAGCACTAAGCAGAAGCAATGCCCCTGCTCAACCCCCTCCACCCAGGAAAGAGAAGGGAAAAGTCCATCTCTCACCAGGAGGATGAGTCCCTATTTTAGAGCATTCTTTTCCTTAAACTACTACACTTCTTTTTGGAAACTTAGGAAAAGTAATGGTAGCTGTGTATGGAAAATTAGTAAGTCCTGATTGTTATGTGTCTGCAGGATTCATTGTTTTAGTAGTTATGTTCAGTATAGGGAGGTGATAAACCTATTATTTGCAGCCACATGGCTTTATGAGGCAGTATAAAAATAATCATTCATTGTCCTATTAGGTATTTCAATTTGTAATTACAGTTCAAAATGTTTGAAGAGATTTAATCAATCAAATACATACTCAATGTTTAAATGCTCAAGAAAAATTGGCCTTCAAAGTATTGTTCAATAACACATGAATTTAATAAATTGAACATTAAACAATGGCAAAATAGCTATGGGTGGTCTTTTCCAAGCACAAACTTCTTCTATAATGTTAAGACTCATTTTTAACATCCTGAAATCTAGGGTATAGCAGAAATGCCACCACCCTTACACCGTGGTGTTTATCACTCATATTCTGACATATACCTACCTTTCTAATCAAGCTTACCTACTCTCTAGTGTATCAATTCCAATCAATAGAAGTCTTTGCTTCATAAACTTTGAAGCCAGATTTTTCTTCTCTAATGCTCAATGTCTCATACATTCTGCCTGAAATTTCAAAGTTTAAGAAGTCTAAAGTTTCTTGAGAGTGAAGTTATATATTGATCTGTAAAATACTTGCCTTAGTGTAGGCATAACCTCTGACCTATAACATAGTGGCCCCTTTATATAACCTTAAACAGACTAGCATCTTAAACTATTGTTCTAGCCACCTCTTTTTCTGACTCCTCATTCATACTTGTTTTTGTTTTGTTTTTAAATAATGTTTTGCTTTATAGTCTTGATTTCATTTTCCAAATATGAGACAAGGCATCATCACTAGCTTTGTGATGGTGTTATTCAGGCCCTGTAGTTGAGCTGGTTGTTGCTCAAAGCCCCAGAGCAGCTCTGAAAACTCTTGTCAATTTCTTAGAACACAGTCCAAACAGGGCTTTTGTCCTCAATAAGCAGATTCTTAGAAGTTCTATTTAGTCATCTTGCTGATGACAGTTACCAAGTACTTGGAGCAGAGCAGAAGAAAAGCAAGTGCTGGGAGAAAATGAAAATGCCAAAATCACAGATCTGTGTGTGGCACAGGCTGGAATGCACAACATCCCAGGGGAGTCCTGAGAGACTCATGGTTGCCACCTGACCCAGCCCTTTGGTTTCCTAGATAGTCTGGGAAAAATCAGGTGTCTTGAGAAGATGTGTGTTTTCCCCCCTCTGTTTTCAATCCTTAGCTCATCCATAAAGAAACAGAGGACATTAGACTGAAAAATATATGTAGCTCCAGCACATTGAGCGGCAAGCTATCAGGGACTTGTATTGTAGAATTCATTCTCCTACCAGACCCGGTTCTAAAATATTCTGAGATATAAGGCACTCATCTCAAAGTTTTCAGAGAAGAACTATGTCCTTAGTAAACACACAAACAGCCAGACAACAACATTATGGAATCCTTAAAATTTGGAGTCTATGTGGATTAGGCACATCAATGAAAAATATTCTCGGGTGAGGATTAAGAAGAGAAAAAGAAAGATAGCTTGGTTTGTTTCTTCCGTTTTGCAGTGTACTATGTACTAGACTAGAAAATGATCAGTCTACAGAGATGTTCAAAGGTAGTAAATATTATCATAGGTGTGTAGAGTTGTTCTAGGGAGATGCTGGGACCTAGGACAATGGACAGAATTTTGATGAGTACACATGATTAAATGTTTGCATATCTGTTATCACAAATTGCCAATACTCTTCTCAAGTTTTTTTTTTTTTGTGTGTGTATGTGTGTGTGTGTGTGTGTGTTCCTTCATTCAATAACAACAAAAAAGGTCTAGTGCTTTACCAGGTTCCAAAGCAGATGAGCAGGCTTGTGGCCAGGTCAGGTGGCCTGGGTCCATAGTGAGGTCTGTGGTTGGGGAGACAGTGTCCAGTGGCTTAGGCAAGAATGGATTTTGTCTGATCCGTGGGAAGACAGGGCGGCTTCATGAACTTTGCTTTCTAAGGTTGCATGGGGACAAGGGTCCATTTCCAGGTCTTCAGTTGGCATGGCTTGTTTCTAGATGCATGTTGAGTGCAGCCCCTGCTAGGTCTTGGGGAGTGCGCCCGCTGTCACTGGATTGGTCCCTGGACAGGTAATACTGGGCCCAGAACAGAGTTGAGCAGGGCTGAAGAGTCACAGGGCTGCTTCAGATTTCACCGCTGGGAATTAAATCTGTTGGCCCACCTCCAGGGACATGGGCAAGTGTGTCTCATTCTAGGTCTCTGTCAAACAGGACACTCCTGGACTGCAGATGAGAGGAGCTAGAATTAGGCTAAGTCATCATTAACATTCTCAGTCAGACAAATCAGTGGGCCTGTCTCAAGGGGCCAGGACAGAATGTCTCTTGTTGGAACTCTGCATGGGGAGGATCACTGTGACTCAGATGGGCTATAGCCAAGTTGCAGAGCTTCCTCAATATCTGATCAAGATCAGGGGCCCTGCCTTCAGAAGAATGATGGGCTTGTCTCTTGGCAGGACCCTGGCCAAGCAGGACTGCTCCCAGATTACAGAATCTCTGGGGCTGGGGCCAGGTTATAGTGCTGCTTCAAGATAGGTAAACATTTTTAGCTATTGAGGATCTGAAGCCATTTAAAGAACAAAAATTATGGAGTCCTTAAAGAGAGATATTGTGAGCAATGGATAAAGGGGAAGCCTGGGGAACAGATACATTGTCTACAGAATTGGAGGGAGCATAGTTCTAAAATTGCTGCTAAGCTCCAGCAGAGAAGGAAACTGGAAGATGCTAGAAGGAAGACCTGGAGTTAAAATTTGCAAGGAAAACACACTGGTTGGGGCACGGTAAGGCCTTCAGGAAAGGGATGATTTCATGGAAGTGATGAGCAGCTTGGTGATGGCAGAAACTTTGGGAAACATCAAAAAGGTAGCAGGCCTTCAGGGATGCTCCAGTAGCTGGTGTGGAGGCAGGAGTAAGTCAGGACTCTGGGATGTGTTCACAACTACTGTTGTGCCAGACACTCTGACCCTGGACCAGGCATGGGAAAAGCAGAATTTGGGTTAAAAGAATACAAAAGTCTAGTTGTTCCACACTGGTTGCAGCCAAACCAAATATTGGTGAAGCAGAGTTGACTCGTTTGATTTCTTCTTTGACTCATTTGTTGAGAAATGTTAACTTCACATATTTGTGAATTTTCAGTGGTTCCTCGTTATTGCTTTCTTTCTTTATACCACTAGATAGTCAGGAAAGATACCTGGTATAATTTCAACTTCTTAAATTTGGTAGGACTTGTTTTATGACCTATCATATGAACTAGATTGAAAAATGTTCCCAGTGGATTAGAAGAATGTCTGTGTATTCTGCCCCTTCTGGATGAGATATTCTGTATATGTCAGTTAGGCTCATTTAGTTAAAAGTATGGTTCAAGTCCATTTACTTGTTGATTTTCTGTCTGCATGATTTATCACTTCTTGAAAGTGGGGTATACTCTTGAAGCTATGTTACAGGGAAGAGTACTTTCCACCCATTTATTTTATTATTTTTTTTCTATTTCATGAAATACATCAGTATCATAGCAATATACCCTTGTCTTTTACTTGCTAAATTTTGGCAGTTTGCAGAGATACTTAAAGGAAGGTAGGTACACACCATATACAGGAAAATAATTTTATGCTATTTTTGAAATAACAAACTAACACTGTTTAATATATTTGAAATTCATTCAATTTCACCTGTGTTCAAGAATACAAATGTAAGAACACATCTCACACAATTGTAATAGAAAAAGTATAAAAACAGCCACTAGGAGAATTGAATACGTTATCCTTTCAAAAGTATGAGATAGTTTAAAATATGTAATTCTAGAATCATATTTATTTTTTAAAATTATTTATTATTGAAAATATTACATACTAGGGACCCAGTGCACAAAAATTTGTGCACTCAGGGAGGGGGGGGGTCCCTCAGCCCGGCCTGTGCCCTCTCACAGTCTGGGACCCCTCAGAGGATGTCCACCTGCTGGTGTGCCTGGCCAGTCTGGGTGAAGGGCAGAGGGACGTTTCAGGCTGCCCACAGTCCCTTTAGGGTTCAGGTCCCTACTGAGATGCCTGGCTGGAAGCAGATATCTGGGATTTATTTAACTTCTATAATTGAAACTTTCTAGCCTTGAGTAGAGCTCAGGGCCCACAGGGCCCTAGCTTCCTCCATTGCCTAGGGCAATCCAGCTCTGTGGCCTCTGCCATCTTAGTTAATTTGCATATTTGCTCCTGATTGGTTGGTGGGCATGGCTTGAGGGTATAACAAAGTGAGGGTCAATTTGCATATTATTCTTATAATAGATTAGATTTTTTTTCCTCCACTGCCCTCTCCCCACAGGCACCCACCCCCCAGCACATGCCTTCACCACCCCCATTGTCTGTGTCCATTGTCATGCCCATATGCATGCATACAAGTCCTTTGTGTGCAAAAACCATCAAGTAGAAAAGTAGTATAATAGTAAGGTTTAGGAAATGGTATCCTTTTCTTTTCATATATCTTGTAGCCTCATTTGCATATACTTTTCAGTAAATATGAGTCATGCTATAAAATGTTTATTAAGATTTAATACAAATACACAGAAATGCACAAGACATATAATGTGTTAAATCAATTACCATAAAGTAATTATATCGGTGTCACTAACTAAAATATTACCAACATTGCAAAAGCCTCCATCCTGCTGATTTCCAATTACTACTCCTGTCATTCCAAAACTAATAATTCATAACATCAGATGTTTGCTTGTTTTTGTTATATAAATTGAATCTTCATTATGCATCTTGCATCTTTTGGTGTCTGGCTTCTTTTGTACAATTTTATTTCTGAGAAAAATCCGAGTTGCTCTTTGAATCTATAGTTCTTATATCTTATTGCTGAGTAGTATTGCATTGTATGAGATCCCAATTATCAATTTATTCTATTGTTCATAACTATTTAAATTATTTCCAAATTTTAGCTTTCAGAAATACGGTACTATGAACTTTCTTGTACATACTATTTGCACATATGCATATATGCTTTTTGGCTGTATATTTAGAAGTAAAATTGATGGGTCATATTTTGTGCTTATTGCTTAACCATAGAAAATACTGCTAAAGCTTTTCCCAAAGTGTTTATAAAAATTTATACATCTATTAGTACTGCAAGAGAGTTCCCACTGCTCTACTTCCCATTGTCATTTGGTATTGACATTCCGGTATGCATTTAGAAGTAGCTAATCATTGTTTTAATGTGCATTTCCTTGATGACTAATGGAACTGATTATTTTTTTCACAAATTAATGACTTTTGGCTATAATCCTATGTGAAATTGCTATTTAAGTCCCATGACAATTTTTTGATTGTTTGTCTTTGTTAATATGTGTGGAAATAAATCAGTTACACATATTACAAATATATTTCCTTACATATGCATTGTTAATAAAATACTTATTTTAGTTCCTCAAATATTAAACATAATTATTTTAAATGCATGTCTGAAAACTCCATTATCTGAATCTTTTATAGGTGCATTTTTCTTTTTTGCCCAATGAGGGAGGTAAGTCTGACTGAATTCTGAGGAAGTTCATCCCCACTAGATCTATCTTAAAAGAAACGCAAAGGAAGCTCAAAACAAAGGAAGCTCAAAATTAGTAGACAAAGTAACTAATCAGTGACATAAAAATAAATTAATGTGTAGAACACACTAGTAGACGTAAATAAACAGATCTAGATAGCTAAACACAGTAATAGGATGATGTGTTAACCAATTAACTGGTATAAAGTTTAATGAAAAAATAGTATTAAAAATAACTATAGCTACTATAATTTATTAATGAATATACAATGCAAAAAAGAAGCGAATTGTGACATCAAAAATATAAAGGGGGCAAAAAGAGTGGAGGGGTTTTTTTGGCAATTAATTTTTAGATGGCTATCAGCTGAAAAATGTCTATTATATCTATGAGCTGTTTTATGTAATCATTATGATAACCACAAAACAATGACCCTAAAGTAAATTCAAAAGATAAAGAAAGGGGAAACAGACTTTTTCTTACCACCATGGTAAATTGCCAATTAATAAAGATAGGCAGAAATAGAAGAATAAAGAAATAATAGAAATAGAAAAAAACCAGGAAGCAAATAATAAAACAAAATTAGTAAGTTTTTATTAATTACTGTAAATGTAAATAGATTAAATTTAACAATTAAAGGCACAGACTGGCTTGATGAATGAAAAAAACAAACAGAACACAAGACCAAACTGTATGCTGGCTACAACAGATTCACTTCAGATACAAGGGTATACATAGGCTCAAAGTGAAAAGCTGGAAAAAGATGCACCATGCAAAAGAAAAACAAAAGATGGTAGCTATAATTATATCAGACAAAAGAAACTGTAAGCTAAAAACAGTAACAAGAGACAAAGAAGGCTGTTACCTAATAATAAAAGGGTCAATTCATTATCCAACATCAGATCACCAAAATGTATTCAGCAATACTGACATATGTGAAAAGGGAAATAGACAATACAGTAAGAGCAGTGAACTTCAATACTGCATTTTTGGAAATAGATCATTCAAACAGAAAATCAACAAGGAAATGTTGAACTTAAATAAAAGTTTAGACCAAATATATCTAACAGACATTTATAGAACATTCTATCCCATAGCAGAATACACATTCTTCTCACAGGCACATAAAACATTTCCAGGATGCACAAAACAAGTCTTAGCAAAGAAAAGAAGACAGAAAGTATATTTACCCAAATATACTTTTCAACCTCAATCATATGAAATTAGCCATCAATGAAGAGGAAAGCTGGTAAAACTGCAATGTGCAAATTAAACAACATACTCCTGAACAAACAATTGGTCAAAGGAAAGAAAAAAAAAAAAAAAACTAAAGCAAAATTTTAAACGTATCTTGAACTGAAAATGGAAACAAAATATACCCAAACCTATGGGATACGACACAAGCAATTTTAAGAGAGAAGCAATAAATATATATATTAAGAAAACAGAAAATCTCAACCTAAGGAACCTGGAAAATAAAATTAAGGAACTGTGAAAAGAAAAACAAAGGAAGCTCAAAATTAGCAGACAGAGGAAATAATAAAAATCAGAGTGGAAAGAAATGAGATAGCAAAAATAAAAAAGGTCCACCAAATTGAGAGCTGGTTTTTTAAAAATATAATCTCCCTTTATACTTTCCAAACAGTAAGTCATAATGATTCTACTGTCCAAATAATTCTGTAATTAGTGGATTTTAGCAATACTGGTATTCAAATGTTCCAGACAAAAAAAATTGTCATTCTGGTCAGATACAATAGCATTCTAATTGAAGAGACCGCCTGTTTCTCTTAGTAACAAGAAATTCATATGAGCTTATTTATCAGATTGAATCAGGTTGTTCAGATTTAATCAGTGTTCTTCCCAATATCTATATTCTGTTTGTTTCCTGAACATATTACGCAGCATTTCTACTACTTTTTCTGCCTGATATATATGATACTCTTCTGTTTCCCACCCACCATTTCATAGGGGTAATTCCTACTCATCTTTCATATCCCATTCAAAAAAATAAATGTCCCTTCTTAAGAAAGACCTTTTCGGACAGAGGCTCTTATAGAGGTTTTATTGTATTCTATCCTTTAATAAATTTTACTAATATTCAAACAACTTGGGGATTTCCAACTCTCACAAATCTATGTCCGTGGAGTTAAGAATTTTCCCTGAAGAAGAATGTAGCCTTGAAATGTATAAAGCCCACCTGAGTTGAAGTGCCCCCTAAGTCCCAGCCTGCCACATATGGCAGAAGGGAGAGATCTTTGCTAACTTTAAAGTAGCAAAATTCCTGGTGGAGTCTGAGTTTTGAAAAGCTTTCAGGAGCTTAGATAGAAGCCATGGTGCCAGGAACCAATTACTAATTCATAAAGAGGATTTAATTCCAACTCACGACTAGTACAGTTAGGTATACTCCCTCAGAGACGTGCAAATAACTGAAGCTAGTGCTTCCTGCACTTCAATGTGCATATGAATCCCCTGGAAGGCTTGCTAAACTGTCAAACCCTATTCTGTAGATTTGAGGTGGAGCCTGAGATTCTGCATTTATAAAAGCTCTCAGGTTAGGCAGTGCTGTTAGCTCTCAGATCACACGGGCATTTGAGTAGCAAACTCCTAAACGACATTTCCTGGGGATGACAAAGCATTGTAGAATTTGTTTTTGAGGGAATGTAAAGGAAAAGGAAAGTCACTTTTACATTAGGTAAGGCTGTGTTTCTTAATCAAGGGTATGAGAGAAAACCTGTATGCTTGGGTATGTTTATAGACATCCTCCAAGTTTTTCCCAGGATGAATATAAAGATTTACTCATTTGTGAATATGTGCACCTTGAATGTGCAAATCAGAGAGAGAGAGAGAGAGAGAGAGAGAGAGAGAGAGAGAGAGAGAGAGAGAGAGAGAGAGAACATAGAAAGAAGAAGGGAGGAGCAAATGAAAGATATAGCAGGGATATAAGAAGAGTAGAAAACCCGCCCGGGAAGGGGAACAAAATGGTGATTAGCCCCTGGGGAGGAAGGATGCAGTGGTGTCTAAGTCATTATTAGTTTCTGACATGTGCTAGAAAACACACAGACGTTTTTTCATTGTTTTGTTTTTGTTTATCAATTTAATTCAGCAACAGGGAGTCATTTTAGGGTATTGATTGTCCAAAGTAAAATATTACTGTAGGAGACATTAATTAGTTTTTAGTAAGCACAGAGATTAGAAAAAAAGAGACACTAATGGTAGGGAAAAAATGCCAACTTTAACCTAAGAACAGAAACCACCTACATACTTCCATTTCCCAACACAGTTTGGACTGAAACTATTTATCCCATCCCCCTTCATAATAGCTAGCTATATTGATAATGACTTCATTATTTTGTCTTCTTTAGCATAACTTCCATATTCTAGGAGATTACTGTTCAGAAAACAATTGCTTACTATATGAACTTCCTTCCTAAAGGATGTATCAACTCTTTAAAAATCACCAGCAATTATCTGCCCTTTATATTTATGTCTCATAATCTTATTAAATACTAGGGGCCCGGTGCACAAAAATTTGTGCACTCGAGGTGGAGGGAGTCCCTCAGCCCGGCCTGTGCCCTCTCACAGTCTGGGACCCCTCAGTGGATGTTCTATGATGGCCCCAGTCTGTCAGGCGCCTTCTGTGTGTGTGTGTGTGTGTGTGTGTGGCCACTGGGGACCTGCCCCCAGCCGCATCTGAGGCTCGGA
>PVJC01048670.1:0-12436 GCA_004026665.1 Murina feae | reverse complement strand
CTGTTGGGCGTCCCGAAGAAACAGTTAATTTTACTATTCCGCTTTTATTAGTTTAGATAGTTTTCCTCCCTGTTCCTCTTCTCTTATATGCTTCATTGCTTTGGCACTTTAGGCAATGAGCAAGTTACTGACAAAGAGAGGCTCCATGTTTTACAGACTCCTGAAAAAGTCAGAGAAAACGTTTGCACTCACATTGTGAGAGCTACTCATTGACTCAGTTGTCAGATGTTGACCTATCACTCTTTCTATGCCAACTAGTAGTTAAGCAGTGGGACAGTCACACCACCAGGGCATCATCACTTTCCACTTCCAGGGGGGTTTGGGGAAGCTATTGGAAGAGAATTATATTCTGAATGAAGGGGGCCTACAAATGGGAATAGGGAAGTGCAGTCGTGAAAGCTATAGCCCAGCCGACTCCTGGATGACACCAAGGCCTTCCCCTGTAGCCTGTACCTTGTGCACCTGCTGGTTATGGCTTTAGCCGAAGCTTTTTCTGTGGTGTGCCACAGGCACAGCAGTAAGGACCTTTCTCACCATTTAGCTCAGAGCCAGTTCAAGCCTCACAGCCCCGGATAGTTAAGCAGAGTAAACTACTTTTGGCAAAGTCTCAAAAGACAGAGGTATAATTAGATGGAGGTTTCATTATGCGCAGGGCTAAAATCATATCTATTCCTCCTATGAGGGAGAGCGTGAAACAGTAGCAAAATTATTATGTAATTAGGTCTCTGCAAGATCTTTTTTTCTAGAATGCAATTTTTTTTCCTTTCTGCATCTTTAAATGAATTGAAAAAATGACAGCATATTTCAGCATAGAGAACCAAATCAGGATTTAGAATGCCGATATTCATGGAGGAAAATAAGTGTTTGATAAGAACTACTTTTAATTCTTCTGTAATTTATAAAATAAAGAGAGATGTGGTTATTTAATTTGATTTGCTCCTGTGTTGGTAAAACTGTGCTTTAGTCTAAAACAGCTGTGCTGCTTAAAGCATTTATAGCTGATGTGGAGGGCTGAGAATTTTATTAATGATAGAGATTTAGAAGAAAAGAGTAGTAGTTATTCTATACTGTGTTATTTAATATAATTATGAACTTTGCAATTTTAAAGCTCCTGTAATCTACAGAAAGGGAGGTGGAGTGCACTAAGGTCAGCTGCTATGTTTCATTAGTAGCAGTTCAGCTCCAACACATAAAAAGCCACTACAAATAACAATGTACTCATAACACTATCCTCCTTTAAAATATAAATATATACATATATCCCACACTCAAAGGCTGTTAAATCACATTGTTTACCCGTATCTTCAGAAAATAATCACTTTTACTGTCATGGTAAACAACCTGCTTCCCTATTTATAATGGTCTGGCCCTCTAGCAACTTCAGCGTGAAATTATAGCTAATTTGCCTACAAATGTCAGGTGGTCATAATAATCTGGCCACTCAGTGTATATATATTAAACTGATGTCCACTATTTATAAGAAAAGTTATTCTAATTCTTCAGAAATGCAGTACAAATTTTCATTAATGATAGTCTGTACTATGTTGGAGCTACACTGAATTGTAACTGAGTATGAAAGATGAGTTTATTGGTCAAATAGTGTAAAGATATTTTCAATGAAACATTTTAAAACTACTTAGGAGAATAAAATACTTTTTTACTTAAAAATACTATTCTTGATAAAAAGAAATAATTATAGCCATTATAGTAGTATCCCATTGTGTAAATGTATCACAGCTTTTTTATCCACTCATGTACTGATGGAAACTGGGCTATTTCTTAAGGAGGTGAGAAGGTGGTGGGGGAAAGTTACACTGGATTTCGAGTTAGGAATCCCAACTGGACTATCAATTTACCTGAGGGAGCTTCAGCCAGTTGCTTAACTGTATCCCAGCTCAGTTTTCTCTCTTTAAAATAAAGATCATAACGTCTACATTAGGATATTATAGTATTAAAAACAATGTATGAAAGCAATATGTGACTTTATATGACAGCAACACTTAATGAGATTTCAATAAAATTGACTTCAGTTTCCTATTCAACACCAATATTCTTGAGATGTGTAATGTCTTGTGTTCTCACTAAGTTGTATGTGTAAGTTTTTTACTTATTCATTAATTTATTATAAAATTTCTGACCTGTTTCCATAGTAACTTCTGATTCCTAAGTTCTATTTTTCCCTCGTAGCTGAACTAAGATGTAATTGACATATAATATTGTGTAAGTTTAATGTGTACAATATGCACACTAATAAAAGAGAAACATGCACATTAACCATCACTCCCTCACTCCGCTACACGCGCCAGCCAATCAGAGTGACTATGCAAATTAACCCAACAAAGATGGCAGTTTGTTTGCATATGCAGGCGTGGAGTGAAGACTAAAGATGACTGAAGATGGCAGTGGCCATGGAGCTGGAGTGAGCAGGAGGCTTGGGTTGCTTTCGGCAACGGAGGAAGCTGGCCCTGTACTCTGCTCAAGGAGTGGCTAGGGGCCTGGGTCCCCAGGGGTGACCCAGGCCTCCAGCCTGCCCTGGGCTCCACTCAAGGAGGGGCTGGGGGCTTGGACCTCAGGGGGCCTGGTTGCAGGGGGCAACCCAAGCTTCCAGTCCACCCTGGGCTCTGCTGGAGTAGCTGGGGGAAAAAAGGGAGAGGCTGGAAGCAGCCAGAGTGGAGAAGCCAAGCCTCACTGCTGTGGCTGAACCAAAGGCCTGGGTCCTGGGTGCCAGAGGAAACCGGTGCCAGCAATAGGGGAAGGAAGGTCTATTGCACGGATCTTCGTGCAACAGGCCACTAGTGTATGTGTGTGTGTATGTGTGTGTATCCCAAGTAAGGTTAGTTAACTTCCTTCCCATGATTATCATTTTGTAGTGTAACAGTAAAACTCTACTGTCATAGCAGGTTTCAAGTATAAAATACAATATTATTAACTATAGTCACAGATATCTGTTTGAGATAGTGATTTAATCTTTTAAATATAGACCCAGAAGGTGGGTCGCTGGCATGTGTTCTCTCTCTAACTTTTTGAGGAAATTCCATACTGTTTTCTGTAGTGGCTGCACCAATTTAATGTTCCATCCAACAGTGCACAGGGTTCCCTCCCCCCACATTCTCACCAGCATTTGCTATTTCTTGTCTTTTAAATAATAGCCATTCTAATGGGTGTAGGTAATATCTCATGGTGGTTTTATTTGCATTTCCATGATAATTAGTGATATTGAGCACCTTTTCATGTATCTGTTGGCTGTTTGTATCTCTTCTTTAGAAGAAGGTTTATTGAGATCCCCTGCTAAGCTTTTCATCAAATTGTGTGTGTTTTAGACTGTCAAATTACAGCAACAAGGACAGGGACGTTGGGGGGGGAGGGGGTAACAGATCAGCCAAGGGACTTTTGTGTGTGCATTTAAGCATAACTAATGGACACAAAACACTGGGGGGTAGTGGAGGCTGGGGGAAGGGCAGGGGGAAAAAGAGATATATGTACTAATCTTTGTAAAGCTTTATGTAATTTAAAAAAATGTAAAAAATAAAAAAAATAAAAAAAATTGTGTGTGTTTTTAAATTTTATTTTGTTACTGAGATGTATGAGTACCTTGTATATTTTGGATGTTAATGCATTATCAGACATATGGGTTACAAATATTTTCTCCCATTGTGTAGGTTGTTTCTTTTGCTGGGCAGAAGCTTTTGTTTGATATAGTCCCACTTGTTGAATTTTGGTTTTGTTACTTGTGCTTTTGGTGTCATATCCAAAAAATTGTTGCTGAAACCAATGTCAAGGAGCTTTGCTCTATGTTTCCTTCTGGGAGTCTTGTAGTTTCAGATCTTATGTTTAAGTCCTTAATTTATTTTGAGTTAATTTATGTAAGTTATGTAAGGTAGGAGTCCAATTTCATTCTCTTACATGTGGATATCAGTTTTTCCAGCACCATATATTGGAGACTATCCTTTCCCCATGGAGGAACATTGGCTTCCTTGTCACATATTAGTTAGCCATTGATGTGTGAGTTTGCTGTATATTTTGTCTATATGTCGTTTCTCAACAGAACCATACTGTTTTAACTACTACTGCTTTGTAATATACTTGAAATCAGGAAGCATGATGCAACCTAATTTGTTCTTCTTTCTCAAAATTGATTTGTCTCTGTGGTGCCATTCCAATTTTAGAACTATTTCTTTTTCGTGAGTAAAATGCCATTGAGATTTTGATAGGAATTACATTGATCCTACAGAGTTGGTTTTCAGGTTCTGTTCATTTAACTCTTGCTCACACTTAGATCTTGTTTCCCCCCCGTCTTCCTTTCCATCTGCTCTTATTCATCCTATATGTCTTCCTCCGTTCCCTTTGTCTTTGACCTTCTCCTTCCTCCAAACCAAACCCACAAGGTATACAGCCAATTTTACTAAAGAGATTAGTCAATATAGTGCAATGCAAGCCACATATGGGAGATATATAATGTAGGATAGTGCAAACAACTAAAATTTGGATATGAAAAATACCTCTTATTGTAAATCCTACAGCTACCCAAGCACTGAACATTTCTCAAAAGTCCCCTTTCTGTAAAATTTTCAAAGCCCTGCAGCAATTTTGTTTGTGTCTTTTTAGTTCCTTTATTCCAGTCAACAAAATCTTGTTTTCTGTTTTGGAAGCTTCATCTATTCAGACTTCTCCCTTAATCTCTTCCTGTATTATGCAGTCACACCCAACTCGGGTCCTATCTTTGCATAATCAGAGATTCCTTATCCCTGGTTAAACCTGTCTCTGCCTCTTCTAGTCACTTTACAAAGAGGGAAGCTTTACATACCATTTTCTTTCTATTATTAAGACATATTCCATCTCTCGTACAAGACAAGAATGTCTACATTCTATTTTGTTTTGTTTGTCTTTTTAATAAAAGGGACTATGAAACTCTATTCTAGTTTCCATCAGATCTTTCCTATGACATAGACTTATTTTTCCCCTACTCTTAGCTAGATTACATTGGTGAACTGTTATAGAAGTGATTTTCAAACTGTACTTTTCATTAAAAAAGTCTGAGTTGAAAACTTGGTTCAGCTGTGCACTGACCAAGTAACACTGGCTAGGTTTTTATTCACGCATCTGAGCAAAATGGACTAAGTAATATTCTCTTATAATAGATCTTTCCTGTGATGCTTAATTAAGACAATGCATGTGAAGTATTAGGTATGATGCCTACATATGGCCAGTATTTAATAATGATTGTTAGATAGAATATAAATCCGTTGACATACTTTTTCTAGTGTGCACAGACCTCTATCTTGCTCCCTTAGTCAATTCACACATTATGTTAAAAGAAAAGAAGTTAAAAATTGAAGAACATTGATAGATCTCAGGATTATACACCCCTTGGTTTTAGCTAAAAATTCAGTAAGACAGTTTTTGGTATAACTTCTTGATGATTGATTTATAATGTCTCTATGGTATATTTTTCCTTCTTGTGTTTAAATATCTTTTAAAAGAGTTATCCCATGATAGATGGTGACAGCATATAAATGTTTTATTGAAATAATGGATTTATAAAATGATATAGATTTAGCTTATCAAATAGCCTAGGACTTACAGCTATAGATTTTAAAAGAATTAAGTACACACACAACCATAAAAACAAACAAACAAAAACCGCCACATAATATTACAGTGGTAGTGTAGCAATACATTCCCTGTATGTGTGGTGCAACATTTTCTGCAATAAACATTAATTACAAAAATTGATATTTTTTTCTAATTTTTTTAGCATAATAATAGAAAACTACTAATTGTACATCTATTATGTGTTAAGTGTTTTTTTCAGCCAATATAAATAAAAACAACTATATGAGGGAGGTTAACTGAGGCTCAAAACTGAGGCTCAAAAAGTTAGAAAATTTGCTTAATTTTCCATCTCAAAATTTAGAACAAGGGGAATTTGACTAAACCTGAAATCCTGCCACAGTGGATTTGCTTTGCTTAGAAAATGGAACACAGTGAGATGGTTTTCACAATGATGTGTTTAGTGAGAAGTGGAAATGCAGTTTTTTTGGAATGTAGTTGACTCTAGAATAATGTGGGGGGTTAAGGGCACCAATCCCAACTCAGTCAAAAATTCACGTATAACTTTTGACTCTGTCATTGGCCCTTTGCATTTACATATTCAAAATGTTTTCCATCTGTTGTTGGGAAATCATGGTTGGAGGTGTAAAAATACTGTTTTCAGTCTGTGGTTGGTTGAATCAGCAGATGCAAAACCTGAAAAAATTGAAGGGTGACAGTATTTATTGAAAAATAAATCTGCCTATAGATAGACCCACAGCATTCAAATCCATGTTGTTCAGGGCTCAACGACTATAATTTCCATTTGTTACGTTTAAACTTTGAAAAAGATGTAAAATACTTTATGTGCCCCCTTCCTCCCCCTATCAAACATTTCTGAGATGTCTCTGTGTGTGCCACAAAAATCCCTTCCCCTCTCTATTCCTCCTCTGAGTCTTTATTTCCTGCCTACATTGTGTCAAGCACTGGATCGGGCACCATGATGCAGTGGTGAACTAAATAAGAGAGAACTGTGTAGAAGTAGACAGACATTATTCAAACACCATTCCAATAAGAGTGCAATTGGACAAGAGAAGCACTAACAGTGAAGTGCTGCATGCTGTTATAAAAACTTAGAAGCTGCGGCCAAGGGGTGGGATTTGCGTGCAGTCAGGGAGAGTAGGCGAGCATCCCCAGTTGTTTAAGTTGTGTTCTAAAAGATGAGTCCTCTAACCAGGCAAATAAGGGAAGGGCTTTTCTTGCAGACAGATGATCACGTGTAAAGGTGCCCAAGCCAGAGATGGGAGAGCATGGCGGTAACACAAAAACCAGAAAAAAAGTCAACATAGCAGACCACCTTCTCCAGAAAGCAGAATCTGAGATGGTGATTGATGTGTAGGATTTATGAGGAAGTGCCTTTTGGATTAAGTGCCTTAGGGAAGACATTGGAAAAAAGCAGAATTAGGCAGAAATTGAAGCCAAACCGACGCCCTGGGAACTATAGAGTTTAAATGGTCCGCGAGGGGATGCGTCTGGAAGAGATAGATCGCCAAATCTTAAAACCCCTACTTCCATCAGTCATGAGATGCTGGCTGGTTTTGGAAGGGTGGCATTTTATGTGAGTCAGCACTCTTCAGCTGAGGCTATCAACTCCTGACTGACAGATGAACCTATTTGATGAGCATTTCAACAAGTCCTTTGCAAAACGATCTAAATAGAGCATCCCCATATCCATTGCACGCATTGTGACTAAAACTCATGGCCTCCTTATATCCAGCCCACATATCTCTCATCTCTCTTCAGTTTTATCTTTAAACAAGAATCTCCCTACAAACACCTGGTATTACCTTGAAAAGGAGTATGAAGGGAAAAAAGGTGATGAAGAGGAATCCTCAGTTCTGCCTTGCACCCTGGGATAAAGGCCGGTGGCTTTACTGATACATGGAACACAGAAAGAAAACAGATGGGAAATATAGAGATGATGCTGGTTTTTTAAGTGACTTTTCTAAAATTTAAGTTGGAATATCAAGAACACATTTAGATAGGATGTAGAGTTCAAATGAGACACATATACAAATGTTTTTATATTAATTATAATATAATTAATTATATTAATTATATTAATTATATTAATTAAAACTGTGGGTGTGAAATTGAATAAGAAACTTTCTCTATCCTCAAAAAAGTTGCGGTGATAACTGGTAACTTTCCCCGTAGCAGTTTAAATACCTTTCCAGACTCTCACTTTCGGGTTTGCCATAAACATTAATGAAGTTTTCAAATATTTTAAATATTTATTCCTTTTATCCATTAATGGGATAATAACAGAAAGCACAGTGCAAACACGTGTGAATGAACCCACCCCTGTGTGTGTGTGTGTGTGTGTGTGTTTGGGATGTGTTCCTATTTTTTTTTTTTAAAGTAGGAACTTGCAAGTGCAGTGAATTTGGGTCTTTATTTTTAATCTACAAATGAATATTATGTATGATGCCTAAGTAGTATTATAATGTAGAAGTATTGACTAAATTGTTCACCCAGAATTCTGTAGACCACTAGTGAATCTTAGGAAAGTATCAGATATTTCCAATACCTAATATGCCTCTTTAAGCAGTTATTTCTTCCATTTTCCACTAAAATAAAATTACAAAATGAGCAAATTCCTGGCAAGAGTAAGAAAGAAAGTCAGTTAAATTAAAAACATAACTCATGTAGATAAGTGGGAGTGCTTTGGCAGACAGAGACAGTTCCTACAGCATTACTGAAGGCTTCCTGTCTGACAGCAGCACCCAAGAGGTCAAGGCCAGACACCAGTAGTCTGGCCAAATGTATAATATTTTTTCCAAATGATGGCATTCTCTTATCTGTATCTCAGGGTTTCCTCATTTTATACTTTCTATTCTCCGATCTCTGGAAGTCTTTAGTCTCTCTGACAAATCATTCTCAAGATTAAAGAGTATAATTGGCCTCAGAAGTCATAATAATTTTTATGTTTATATATGTGTGTGTATATATATGTATATGTATACATATATATAGACTGAAAACATGAATAGATTAAACTTCTAGCCAATGTTATATTAGTGACTATTTCTCCAGTAGGTTAATCACCAGAAGTAAATGAATCAAATAAAACCAACTCAATATTGATAACAGGAAAAAAAGTAAAATAAATATTTTTATATCATAATCTGAGAATCAAGATATTCTAAAGCTGAATGTTTAATAAAGAAGAAAAAAATTAAGGTGTTTCTTCCAAAGACAATTCTATTTGAGCACACTTTAAAATTGTGTAAATATTTTCTTGGACACAAAGGGAGTCTCATTAAATTTCAAAGGTTTGAAAATATACACTATAGGTTATGTGCCTCTAATGAAATTAAGCTAAAAGTCATTACCATAACAAAAATTCAGTATATTTAAATATTAATCAATTCATTTTTAAATAAATATGTCAAAGAATAAATCACAGTGGAAATTAGAAAATAATAAGAAGCAGCTAGTAATGAAAATATTCCAATTCATAGAAGAGTGACAGAAAGTAATCATCAATCTAGGAAGTTAACAGTAGCAAAAGAAATGGGCATACATTTGCAGTGGAGAAATAATAAAGAGCAAAAAGTATGAAATAGAAACATAAATGAAATCAACAAAACTAAAGTTGTTGGTTAAAAAGATTGATAAGCTCTAACTGATTTTTCTCAGTAGGTAGAGCATCGAGCTGTGGACTGAAGGGTCCCAGGTTCAATTCTGATCAAGGGCATGTACCTTGGTTGCAGACACATCCCCAGTAGGGGTGTGCAGGAGGCAGCTGATCAATGTTTTTAACTCTTTATCCTTCTCCCTTCCTCTCTTTAAAAATTATTAAAGTATATTTAAAAATAATAAAAAGATTGATAAAATTGATAAACCTCCAATGAAACTGGTTCAGAATAATAGAATTCAGAAATCAACACTATGTCAGGAGCATAAAGGAAACATCATTATTGGCCTTAAAAATTAAAACTATAGTAAGAAAATGTTATGAACAATGTAATGCTGATAAATATAAAAGTTTGGATGATGTAGACATTTTAGGAAAAATGCAGCTTATTAATGCTGACATAAGAAGTAATTATAAATATGAAAACTTGCGTATTAGTAACATTTAACTTGCAATTAACAAAATTCTCTGCAATGAAAACTCCAGCTCCAATAGCTCAGATGGTTTTATTGGTGAATTCTTTCAAAACGTTAAAAAAAGATGAAACATCACTATTATATAAACTTTACCATATAATATAGTATCTATAATATATAGGATAGAATTTAAAATTGTAAGATTTCTGTTATGATAACAAAAGATATTACAAATGTGCCATTGGAATCCAAGAAGGAGAGATGAAAGAGACTGTGGCAGAAGTGAACACAAGAGGCAAGACTCCCCATCTTATTCTATGAGAACCAAAAATGGGATCATTTCAAAAAGGAAAATTATAGGCTTAGACCTGAATAATCTCTGAAATTAATATCTATCTATCTATCTATCTATCTATCTATCTATCCATCCCCTAGACAAATTATAAATTATTTGAGTTTAGAACCATAAAAAAATACAATTTTGTTTCTGTCATGATGGTGTAAGTTCCTACAGCACATAATTTTCATTGATAACAACTAAAAGCCATGAAAATAGGCTGATGTTGGAAGAGAATCAAAACTGTAAAGCAATTTTACAGGAGTGTGTGTGTGTGTGTGTGTGTGTGTGTGTGTGTGTGTGTGAGAGATTTCCTCTTGTGGACTTACCCCAAGGTTGGAACCCAGTTGTGAAAGATCACAGAGATGGTGGTAATGTTCTATGAGATTAAACCTTTGATAAGACCTCATTTTTTTCTGTCCAGAGGACCCCCAAAAAAGGAGAAGAAGAGGAGGAGGAGGAGATAGAGAAGAAGAGAAAGAAGTACAGGAGGAAGAGGGGGGAACAGCCAGAGGCTAGAAAATGAGAGGGCAGTCCAAGAGTGGAGATAGTCTGACAAAGAATCCCTAGTCCTATGAATGAACCTGTGCATCTCTCAGGATCACCGAGCTAAGCACATATGGACACCTCAAAAACAGTAAATCATACATGTTGAGAACTAAACTGACATTTAAACTACCATCCTCAAAGGGTAAAGCAGCACTTATAGGATGAACCTAACAAATGAGTTGAGTGCTCACTAAAACAAAAATACCAGTATTCTCAGGGGATAATAGTATATCCAGATTCCATATAATATAGTATCTATAATATATAGGATAGAATTTAAAATTGTAGGATTTCTGTTATGATAACAAAAAGTATTACAAATGTGCCATCGTAATCTAAGAAGGAGAGATGAAAGAGACTATGGCAGAAAAATAGTTGAAGAAATAATGGCCTAAAACTTTAAAAAATTTATGAAACTAATAAGTTTGTAGATTTAAGAAGCTCAGCAAAACCAAATAGGTAACCTCAAAGAAAACGTATCTAAACAAGTCAGAATCAAACTGCTAAAATTCAGAGATGAAGAAAAATATTTGAAACAGTTAGAGAAAAGTGACACATTACAAACTGGGACACAACTATTTGCATACGTGAGGATTTTTTATTAGAAACAATGGAGGCCAGAAGAAAGTGGAACATTTTAAATATTTCACAGTGTTTAAAGAAAGAACTGTCATACCATAATGTTATGTACATTGAAAATATTCATTATTAATATTTTGCAAAATAAAATTAAGAAAACTAATCACTAGCTAGACCTGTTCTAAAAGGGAAAATAAAAGTCTAAAGGAATGAGAATGATCCCAAATTAATACTTTGAACTTTAGAATGAAGATAGAACAAAAGAAAGGGCACATATATATAATAACAATGTTTCTGCTTAAATTCATTTAAGAAAGGAATATTTTCATTTGCTCCTGTTGTGTCCGATGTACATAAATGCAATTAATACAATAAGTAAAACCAAAATTCAGTGGGACAAAAGGGTTTATACTAGTAAAGTAGCAATATATCTATAGTTTATGTGAAGTGATACAATATGAACTCTTAGTAGACCATGAAAGGTTAAATAGGCATAGTGTAATAACCATTAAAATAAAAATAATAAGAATTTCAAATAATAATTATTCAAAAAGTTATAGCCAAAAGGCCAATATATACAAATTATGATATACTAAAATATTTAAATAATTCAAAAGCAACCAGGGAAGTGAGAAAAGAGGAATAACAACAAATTAATAAAATGGTAGACCTAAAACAATCATATCAATAATTACATTTAATATTAATAGTCTAAGCTATACAAAGTTAATTCTCTGACAATCAATGATAATAAGATACCAAGGAAAATTTAAATATCTAAATATCAAATATCTAAATATTAAATAACACACTTTGAAATAATTCAAGTCAACATAATTTGATACTCAGAAAATATTTGACAGTGAAAATAAGCTTATCACAATTTGAGGGATGTAGCTAAAGTCATTCTCAGAGGAAAATTTATAGTTTTACATGCTTATATTAGAAAGGATAACAACCTAAATTAATGACCTAAGATTCTGTCTTAACAAAGAGGAAGTAATTATGTTGAGGTAAGTAGACAAAAAAATAATAATTAAGATAAAGTAGATATCAATGAAATAAAGAACAAATATTATAAAGAAAGCCAACAGCTCATTATTGGAAGCTGTTCAATATAAACAAAATTAACAAAACTCTAGCTAACCTAATCAAGAAAAAAGAGAGGGAACATAGATCATCACTATTAGGAATAAAAGAGAGGTTATTACTAAAGATCCTGTTGGTCTAGATGTTTTCACTGGTAAATTCTGTTAAACATTCTTGAAGAAATAACACAAATTGTATACAAAGGGTTGTTTTTTTTAAAGGAACCCATCCCCCCCC
>PVJC01048669.1:0-12451 GCA_004026665.1 Murina feae | reverse complement strand
CCGGGGCCTGGGGCCGGGAAGGGAGGGGCAGTGCGGCAGAGGCACCTGTTTCTGCGCTGACCTGAGCTCACTGTTTTCCTCCGCGTGGCTTCTGGCTCCGCCCCGCTGGGTCCCCACGGCTCCGTGACCGGCGCTCCCTGCCTGCGTCCCTGCTCTCCGCCCCGTGCCTCTGACCGCCGTGACTCCTGGGCCTGCGGCCCGTCGCCTCCACGCCTGGCCGCCCCGCAGTGGATGGGAGGTGGCAGGCCTGGGCCTCGTGGGGTGGCTGCAGCGTCACCTGCGGGGGCGGCACCCAGCGGCGGGAGCGTGTCTGCTCGGGCCCCTTCTTCGGGGGAGCCGCCTGCCAGGGCCCGCAGGACGAGCACCGGCAATGCAGCGCCCAGCGGTGCCCTGGTGCGTGTCCCCTCGCCACCCCACAGCCAGGCTCTGGGAGGCACCCGAGTGGCCGGGTGGGCTCGGGGCTGAACTGGCCGGGGACCCACTCCCCCTCGTTTGTTTGTTTTGTTAAGTACATTAATGTTGGGGTCAGAGAGGGAGGGAGAGGGCGGGAGAGAGAGAAACATCATCGATGAGAGAGTCATGGATCCGCTGCCTCCTACACGCCCCCTACTGGGGATCGAGCCTGCAACCTGGGCCTGTGCCCTGACCGGGAATCAAACCTGGTGCAGAGGCTGATGCTCAACCCCTGAGCCCCGAGGGGGGGACTCCCCCTGGTGAGGGGGAATGTCCTGGAGGGGTCTGACCGCTCGCTGACCTGTCCCCTCCCCGTGGCAGAGCCCCATGAGATCTGCGATGAGGACAACTTTGGCACCATGATCTGGAAGGAGACGCCAGCAGGAGAGGCAGCCGCCGTCCGGTGCCCCCGGAACGCCACGGGTGAGGGCGACCAAGACGGGGTGCAGGCTCCTGTCCTCACGGGACTGTGTGTGGGCAGGAGGTGGCCCTGAAGCCTGGCCAGGGGCTGTTGGCAGCACCCGTGTCCCTGTCGCCCCAAGGCCCCGCCTCCCTGGCCGATTCCGGCAGCAGCACTGGGTCACAGGTGCGCCCGTGTGTAAGGCAGTCGCCACCTGACACCAAACCCCGCTCCCAGTGCCCACCCCGTGTGGACCTGGGCGGTGGGCCGAGCTGCGGGCTCTCCCTGGCTGTGGGCTGGGGGCCACCACAGAGGCTCTCCCCGTGCAGGTGGGGCCCTGAAGGCTTGTCTCCCACTGATCCTGGCCGCAGCCGCTCAGGAACGTGGGGGATGAGAGAAAGCGAGGGGCCCCCACCCGGGGCGGCTCTGCTCTCAGACAGTCCCTGCTTCTGGACCGAGGGTCCGGCCAGAGGGGCTGGGGCCTGGGAGCCGTGGGCGGGAGCCTGCCCGGAGCTGGACATCCAGCCGAGAGGTGGGAGCAGCGCTGACCCACCGCCTCCCCAGGCCTCATCCTACGACGCTGTGAGCTGGATGAGGAGGGCGTCGCCTTCTGGGAGCCCCCCACCTACACCCGCTGCGTCTCCATCGACTACCGCAACATCCAGATGATGGTAGGGCCTGCCACCAGCCCAGCACTCCTCTGCCCGAGTCCTCTGGTGCAACCCTGTCCCCGGTGGCACCCCTATGGACACACATCCGCTGTGGCCCCTGGCAGGGGTGGCAGAGGGGCCCCTGGGCCTGGGAGGTCCTGGCACCGGCCCCGCCGTGTCCTGCAGAATCATGGCGCCCAACCCTGTCCATCTCCCCAGACCCGGGAGCACCTGGCGAAGGCGCAGCGAGGGCTGCCTGGGGAGGGCGTGTCCGAGGTCATCCAGACACTGGTGGAGATCTCCCAGGACGGGGCCAGCTACAGCGGCGACCTGCTTTCCACCATCGATGTCCTGAGGAACATGACTGAGATCTTCCGGAGGGCCTACTACAGCCCCACGCCCGGAGACGTGCAGGTGCCCGGGCCCTGGCGCGGTCGGGGGCTCAATGGTCACGCTGGGCCCGACCCTGCTCACACCCTGGGCCCCGACCCTGCTCACACCCCGGGCCCCGACCCTGCTCACACCCCGGGCCCCGACCCTGCTCACACGCTGGGCCCCGACCCTGCTCACACCCTGGGCCCCGACCCTGCTCACACGCTGGGCCCCGACCCTGCTCACACCCCGGGCCCCGACCCTGCTCACACCCTGGGCCCCGACCCTGCTCACACCCTGGGCCCCGACCCTGCTCACACCCCGGGCCCCGACCCTGCTCACACCCCGGGCCCCGACCCTGCTCACACCCCGGGCCCCGACCCTGCTCACATCCTGGGCCCTGATCCTGGTCACACGCTGAGCCCTGACTCTGGTCCCAGGCCTGACCCTGACCCTGCTGCCTGTCCTCTGCTCTTCCTCCTCGTCCAGAACTTCGTCCAGATCATCAGCAACCTGCTGGCGGAGGAGAACCGGGACAAGTGGGAGGAGGCGCAGCTGGTGAGGGCGTGGGTCAGAGCAACAGGTCGGCCAGGCAGCGGGCACCTCCTGGGCTGAGCTGGCCCAACACTGGGTTCTCACCCTGGTCGGCCTCCCCTGTCGTGTGGCTTGGAGGAGGTCACTTAGGCTTCTGAGCCTCAGTTTCCCCACCTGTCAGAGCACAGCAGCTCACCTTGGGGGCTCCGTGAGGATGGGGGTGGGGATGTGTGGGTCACGTGGTGCCCTTTGGGGTGACCGGGACACGGCGGTTCTTTTTCATCGGGAAAGGGTGGTCGCTCCCTTCCTCCCAGCCCGGCCCCTGGCGCAGCAGCCCCCAGGCCTAGCGTCCTCGTCTGTGAAGCTCGACGGATGCTCAAAGGTCCCGACCCGCTTCCCGAGTCAGGCCTGGAGCCTGCGGGCTGGGGAGTGGCCAACAGCTGAGGGGCAGATGGGAGGAGGTGGAGGATCCAGGTGTCTCCGGCCAGAGTGTGGGCCCTCGACACCCCATGCAGCTCTGGTGGTTGGCGCTCTCGTGGGGCTGCTCCCCGTCTCTGAGGTGGCCTGCTCCCCCCAGATGGGTCCCAACGCCAGGGAGCTGTTCCGGCTGGTGGAGGACTTCGTGGACGTCATCGGCTTCCGCATGAAGGACTTGCGGGACGCGTACCAGGTGACAGACAACCTGGGTAAGCCCCACCCTGCCGCACCCCTCGCCTCTGCTCGGAGCTCGGGGCCCAGCCTTCCTGCCTCGGTTTCCTCTCTGTGTCCATGGGCAGGGCCAGACCCCCTCCAGGCAGCGCCTCAGGTCAGTTCTGTGCACAGACCTGACAGATGCCGGGCGGGGGCTGGCATGGCCGTCTCAGACCCAGACAGTGTCCTGGATCACGCCCGCTCCCCCAGCCCCACCCACAGCCCCGGGGCCAGGCCCACTCCTCCATGTCGTCCAGGGCCGTGTCTGCTGTGCCCGCCTTAGGATGGGAGGCAGGACTCTGCGGCCGCCCCTCTCTGCCCTCCACATCTGCTCAGGGGGCTGGTCCACGTGCCCCACATTGAGGGAGTCTCACCTCACGGGTATGCAGAGCCATAACGGGCTGGGACCCGACGTGAGGCCTAAGATGACCACATCCCACATGCATCGCCGGGGCTACGTGTGTCAAAGCCTCCCCCTATCTCTCTGCACACTCCTCCTGCACCCCACACCCCACACCTTCCTTATGCATCACCCCCCACCAGGCCCCGTCGTCTCCTTACTGTCCTCACGAGGGGGGTTGGGGGGACCAGTTTGTCCCTGTCCCTTTTTCGGAGCCACAGTGGAGGGCGGGGCTAGGCTTCAAAGTGGCAGCAAAGTGGACCCCCCCGGCCTGTGAGACCCTCCAGCCCAGGAGCCGTGGAGAGACAGTGCACGCAGGGGGGACCCGTCTGCAGCGGGGGCCAGGGCTTGGGGAGGGGCCCCGGGCTCCCTCTGAGCCGCGAGCACCCCACGTGATGGCCCTGAACCCCCAGACCTGCTTCCCAGCTCCTCAGCGCCAAGGCTCCTCGTCACGTGACTGTTCTCTGTCCATCTGTCTGTCTGTCCGTCCGTCTGTCTTTCTGTCTCTCCTGTCGGTGCCGCCACAGTCCTCAGCATCCACAAGCTCCCGGCCGGCGGGGCCACGGACCTCAGCTTCCCCATGAAGGGCTGGCGGGCCGCGGGCACCTGGGCCAAGGTGCCCGAGGACAGGGTCACAGTGTCGAAGAGTGTCTTCTCCACGGGGCTGCCAGGTGAGGCCTGGCACCGGAACCCTCGGGAGACTCGGCCAGCGGGCCCGGCCCGGGAGGGGCTCTGGAGCTGGCGGCTGCCCCGCGTTCCTTCTCGGTGCGGGTGCGCACATGGCCTCTGCCGCCTCCAGGGAGTGTCCCTGCCCCCCCCCCCCCCCGCAGCAGCCTCCGGGGCGTCCTTGTGGGATGGACGAAGGGGCCTCGCGTCGCAGCCAGGGGCAGAGCTTCCCTGGAAGTCACACGGCAGGCAGCCTGGGTGCCCAGCAAAGAACATGGCCCTGCCTGTCCCCAGCTCTCGGGGGCCACTCGGGGACCCGGACAGCCACCCCAGCTCTTTGACTGCAGTGCTGCGTCTAGTGGGGTGCAGCAGGGCCACGGAGCCCAGCCTCCTGGGGTCCAGGCTTGGGGACGGGCGGAAGGAGGGTGACCGGTATCCTCTCTTCCAGAGGCCGACGACTCATCTGTGTTTGTGGTGGGCACCGTGCTCTACCGGAACCTGGGCAGCTTCCTGGCCCTTCAGAGGTGGGCACTGGGCAGGTGTGGGGGAGGCCCACCTGGGGGAGGTGGGGAGGCAGGGGCACTGGGCATAGGTGGGCACCCGGGAAAGGGGGCTCCTGGACCCCCTGACGCGGCCCTGGCTCCCCAGGAACACGACCGTCCTGAACTCCAAGGTGATCTCGGTGACGGTGAAGCCGCCCCCTCGCTCCCTGCTCACCCCGTTGGAGATTGAGTTTGCCCACATGTACAACGTGAGTGCCCCCACGGGTGCGTCTGCCCGGGCGCGGCTCCTCCCGTCGGGCCCTGAGTGTGGATGGGGGAGGGCACGAGGCCTCCCCTCAGCCTTGTGGGAGCTGCTTTCATCCCCAAGTGGCAAGTGGGGAAACTGAGGCTCGGAGACAGCAGGGTGGCGTGGGAGCCAGAATCTAACCGCCTCTGACACCTGAGCCCCAGCCCCAGCGGCTGGTCCCCGTCCACCTGGTGGCTCCTGTGGGGGAGACCCAGCCATCCCATCCTGAGACCAGTGTGGCCTGGCTGCAGGCCTGCTGTGCCCTGTCCCCCGGGGTTCTCTGTCAGGCCAGGCCGAGATGCCCCGGAGCCCAAGGGTCACCCAGCCAGGGCAGGGCAGTGCCAGACCTCATTCCCCAGGCCAGCGTAGTGGGAGGAACCAGCCCTGCTCTTTCCTGCTGTGTGGCCTTGGGCGAGTTGCTCAACCTCTCTGTGCCACGGCTCCCTCCCTTGTCAAGTGGGAGCTGCAGGGTTGGGTGAAGACTAAGTCATTCCCATTGGCGTTTAGAGCAGCTGTCCCCAAGAATGCTGAGAGCCCCCCGCCTTCGGCACACAGTGGCGTGCAGGACGGGGTGTTCCGAGGCCTCCCTGTGCCCGCCTGACCCTCGCTCACTCACCCCTCAGGGCTCCCTGGGAGCTCTCGTTGCCCCGTTGTGCCCACAGCTGACCGGCCATGGGAGCACCCAGGGGTGCCTCCAGCCACTGCTGCTCGGCCCTGCTCAAGGGCAGGAGCTGCCCACGGCCACACGGGGGGTGGAAGGCGGGGGGCGCCAGGCCCTCCCTGCTCTGGCCTCAGCCTCCCCTCACCTACCTGTTTCCTGGAGGAGCGTGTAGGCAGAGAACCTGGCCCAGCTGTGGGCGGATCTGGCTGTGACCCTGGGCTGTGACCCCGGTGGGGCTCCAGTGCGGTCAGCAGGTGGCCCTGACTCCTCCCCCTCCCTCCAGGGCACCACCAACCAGACCTGCATCCTGTGGGACGAGACGGACGTGTAAGTGCCCGTGGGTGGTGCCTCGGCCCCGGGGCGGGTTCGGGGAGCTGACCCAGCGCAGCCAGCGGTGCAGTTTCTTGTCTGGCGACGTCCCCTGTCCACCCGGGTCTGGCCTGAGGCAGCATGGCGCCACCCAGCCGCCCCCCCACTCCACCCTCCCGGAGAAGTCAGCTGGGCCAGGGACAGGCCCGGCCCCCGCCAGCAGGAGGCAGGCCCGGGGCGGCTCGGAGGGCATCGGAGAGGGGTGATCAGATGGTGGGGGCTCCGGGATCACAGGCCCAGGTCCTCGTCCTGCACCTGCGATGCCCCCCGAGCCGTGGGCTGTGGTGCATGAGAGCAAGCCCGCTGCCCGCTTGGTGCCCGGCAGGACGGGCTGGCTCGGCTGGGCTGTGACGTGGGTCTCAGGGCTCGGTATGGACACCCCACAGCGGCGGCCCGAGACATAGCGAGGCAAAGGGGGATGGGGACCCATTTAGCCCAGGACGCTTGCGCAAAGGCCCCCTCGAGGAGCAGCGCCCAGAGGGGTGGAGGGTCAGGACTGGGAAGGCAGGACAGGAGGCATTTGGCGCTGGATCCGAAGGCCCAGGTGGGCCTGGTGGGGCTGGGCCTGCCGCAGGGGTTGGGCGTGCCCTGGGGAAGGTGCTCAGTGGGAGTTGGGAGTCGTCACCGTCAGCCCGTCTCAGCCCTGGCACCAGCCCTCAGTCCTCCCTGGGCAGCCTCCCAGGCCTGGGGGCAGTGTGCCCTGCTGGGCCCCGGGCCTAGGGTACAGGCACCAAGTCCCCCCTTGTGTTCTGGGCAGCAAGTGGCGCATGTGTCCTGGGGGGGTCAGGGCAGGCTCCCAGTGGAGGATGGAGGATGGAGGATGGAGGATGGAGGATGGAGGATGGGAGGATGGAGGATGGAGGATGGGAGGATGGAGGATGGACAGGGAGATGGGTGGCTGTATGGAGGATGGGTGGTCTGTGCTCTCTCTCAGCCGCAGGCCCCCAGCACTGCCTCCCACTGGGGCTCCTGCCCCTGGGCTCGTCCTGGTCCCTTTAAGAGCCGTGCCCCATCCTCGGTTTCCGTGGAGAGAACAGCGAGGGGCCGGCCAGGCAGTGAGCGAGCGGAAGGGAGACTTGGCAGCCCCCCGAGGCGCTGTCGGTGGCCCGTTCCCAGCCGAGTTCTCCCATGCCAGCCCGTTCCTGATGGGGAGGGGGAGGGGCTGGGTGCTGCCCTGGGCAAGGTCACCCCCACCGGAGCCTCTGCCCGTCTGTGTCCCGTTCTGTCCTGGGGGCAGCGAGGCAGCAGACGCTGCTGGGGGCCTGCCTTCTCCTGCGAGGAGGGACCTGGAGGGACCGACAGGTCCCGGCTGGGCCACGGGCTGCTGGGCTCTGCCAGCCCTAGGTCCTCAGCACTGGTGCCCTCAGCTCACCAGGCCCTCTGCCCTCGTCTTGGGGGGCCTCACCTGTTGGGGGGCCTCCTGCCCATTCTCCTGCCCCCACCCCTGTACCTCTCAGCTCAGACTCCTGTGTCTCTGCTTCCTGCCCCCCCAGCAGAATGGGAGCCCCCGAGGGCGGGCCTGGCTCTTATCCCCCAGAAATGCCCATGTGAGGGGCCTGGCAGTGCCCGCGCTGGCAGTGGGAGCCCAGCCTCACTTCTCAGCCTCAGTTTCCATGATGAGCGTCCACCACCTCCCAGAGCAGAAAGCGGCCGCCCAGCCCCTGACCCCCACCGGCCCACCAGCGCCCGCAGAGGGCGGGCCAGGAGGGGGTGCCACTGGGTGCAGGAAGGGTTGGGCACAGGGGCTGCTCCCAGCAGGCGTTCCGTCTGTCTGTCCATCTGTCCACCTGTCTGTCCATTTGCGTCGTGCCGAGCTCTGTGTGTTCCTGGCAAAGTCCCGAGAGGTGTTGGACACTCGGCCCCCCGGCACTGTGGCCCCGACTCGCCCTCCTGGAGGAGGGGTCAGCGGTGGGGCCGCTCCTGCCCAGCCTGGGCCTGTTCTGCAGGCTCATGGGGTCCGGTCCTGCCGGGCCCACCATCCCCTTCACAGAGACGCCCGCCCGGATCTGGAGGAGGCCTGGCGGGCAGGGGTGCGTCACGGGGACGCGCGCAGAGGGCCTGCGGGCCCCCACCCCTCTGCCCCGCGTGAGGCAGCCCTGTGATTGCGCCCTTGCCCGTGGTGCCAGGAGGAGGTGAGGAGGTGTCTGCAGCTCTGCAGGCGCCAACTAAGAGCGGGGCTGGGGGAGGGGGTGGCATAGACACAGGAGCGCCTCCCAAGTTGGCAGGGCACAGTGATGGGGTGTCCAGTCCCCGTTCTTGGCCTTGGTGCTGAGGCACCCAGACGGAGGGATGGCACAATGACCTGAGGTCACCTGAGGCGGCTGGGCATTTGGGCGCCAAATGAACGGGAAATGCCTAGCGGGTGGGCTGGTGGCCAGGGCTGTGCCCGACAAGGCGGATGTGGCGGCCTGGGCTCCATCCATCGCGGTCGCCGGGGCTGGGGGTGAGCCCGGCGTGGCGGGCTCTGCCTGGTGTGCCCGGCATGGTGGGTCCTGGGTCAGTGCTTGCTGGATGTTGGCGATGGGCTTACTGGCCGGTGTCGGTCCTGGCACAGCCATGGTGCTGGTTCTGAGGAGATGATGGCAGTCACGGGGTCGCTGCCGATAGAGAGATGGTGCTGGGAGCACAGGGACAGGCAGGGCGGTGACAGCGGTGGGGGTGATTGTGCTGATGGGAGGGTGGCAAGAGCGATAGCATTGGCAGTGGCAATGTTGGCAGTGACGGTGGTGATGGCAGTGATGGTCATGTGGGTGCAATGGCAGGGTTGCTGTTGATGATGTGATAGTTGGTGATGGTGGTGGCACTGGCATGGTGTTTGTGGCAGTGATGGTGGTGATGCGGTGGCAATGGCAGTGATGATGATACAGATAGTGTTAGTGATGGTGGTATTAAGGACTGTGCCATAGATGGGGTGTTGATGGTGGTGATGGTGATAGTGATGGTGGACATGATGATGGTGGTGGTGTTGGTGGTGATGGTGTTGGTGGTGTTGGTGGTGATGGCGGTGGTGGTGGTAGTGATGGCGACGGCAGTGGACATGATGATGGTAGTGATGGTGATGGCGGTGGACATGACGGTGGTGATGACGGTGGTGGTGGTGGTGGTGGTGATGGCAGTGATGGTGGACATGATGATGGTGGTGATGATGGTGCTGATTTGATGTTGGTGGTCGTTTCAGTGGCAGCGGTGAGGGTGGGGTGTGGTGACAGTTAAAGTGATGCTGGTGGTGGGCTCAGCTCTCGGGAGCTTGAGGTCCCTCCTCATGGGAACCTGATGCCTGCATGGCACTGCTAACGAGGCAGAGGCCACAGGTAGGGACCCTGGTCTGGGCCTCTGGGCCGGGGGAGTCGGAGAGGGGAGGGGTGTTGGCAGGACTCCCACCCTCCCAGGCCCATTCCTCCCAGTGAGCTGGGCAGCCCAGGGCCCCTCCCTCTCCAGCAGCCAGTCTGCCTGGCAAGCTCCCGGGGCCTCTGTGGCCCTGCTCGGCCGGGTGGCTGAGGCGGAGAGGAGCGGGGCCCTGGGGAGGGCCAGGTTTCCAGCGCGGGGGCAGGCCTGAGGCTGGCGGCCCTGACTCAGAGTGGCGGCGCCAGGGGCCAGGATCCAGGAGATTGGCATCTGGGATTGCGGGACGTGAGAAGCCCTGGGGGCCCTGGTGGCAGATGCAGGGACGCTGAGCCAGGCCCAGACACTGCTGACTGCAGGGGGGCGCGGGCCTGGGGCAGGGTCTCACTGAGGAGTGGAGGGACTGGGGGCATGGGCGTGGACATTGGCGTAGGGAATGCAGTGGAGGTGACCCCTGAGCATCACGCAGGCTGGTCCAGGCGATGGAGGCTCCCAGCAGCCCCGGCCTGCACCTGTGGAGACAGCTGCCCACTCCCTGTTCTCCCCTTGCAGCGTGCTGTGCCCACTCCAGCTTCCTTGTACGCGTGGGAGGACACCTCTGAGTCACTCACACTCCAGTGTGAATTAGCCCATCAAACCCCAGGGGACCCTGACAGCCTTGCCCCTTTATAGCAGCTACTTCCTGGGCTGGCAGGAGGCATCTGAGTGCAGGGAAGGCCTGGCTTGGGTGGGGCAGGGACTTGGTGGGCCTCTGGCTTACTGTCCCGATGTCCCTCGAGTGTGCCAGGGCCCGTCCTGCCCACCCAGGGAGGACCTGGAAACCTGAGCAGAGCCTCAGTGAGGGAAGCCAGGCAGGGGGCATGGGGACCAGGCAGGAGTGGGGACTCTGCAGAGGAGGCTGAGGGTCAGGGACAAGCCTCGCTGCAGGAGCCAGGAGCTGGCCATGCCTATGGCTGCCGACGGAGCCAGCCAGGCCCAGCAGGTCAGCTGGTCTGATGGGGGAGGCAGGGCCCTGCCCTTAGAAACCTGGTCTCAGGGGCCCAGGGCCCCCCTTAAAGTCCTCTGAGCCCAGGCAAAGGGACTCCCGCTCTCACCCCGGGCCCCTGCCTTCTAGTCCTGGAGGTGCTGCTGTCCCAGCTCCGTCTCCCATCCTGGACCCAGTGTCGCCGACCCAGATTCCTGGGCCTGAGTGGGGGAGGGGCTGGCTCCGTGACCCAGATAGTCCATGCTCGTGACGCTCAGACAAGAGGTGGCCACGTTGTCCCCCATGGGGAGTGGTCGCCGTGGGCAGGAGGAGGGACTCTGCCTGTCTCTGCTGTCCCTGCAGCAGGAAGGAGTGTGGTCAGATGAGGGGAAGGACTTCCGGGTGCTGTGGTCTTGTTGGAGGGGGGACTGGGAGTTCCTGGTCAGGGTGTGCAAGCGGGGCCCTCAGGGCAGTGACCCCCAGGAAACCCCTGCTGAGAGCTTGTCCCTCCTGGGAGGGGCCTCAGGGGGCCACCCGTCTGGGCTGGCACCAGCTCACCCTGGAGGGTCCCTCTCACACTTGTTCCTCAGCCCAGTGGTTCAGTGGGCCTGGAGGGGGGGGGGGCGGTCAGAGGAAGGCTGGGAGCTGGCCCTCCTGTGGTCCTGCTGTGTGACCTTGGGCAGGAGCACCACCCCTCTGGGCCTCAGTGTCTTTATTCAGAGAGTAACGGTGTGGGAGGGAGGGGCGCGGACAGGGTCCCCGTGCAGTCCTGCAGGCCCCGCGTCCCGGCAGCGTCCAGAGGGGCCAGCGCTGCCCCCTCCCGGCCAGGGGCAGGCGCGTTCTCATGGGCCTGCAGGACCCTCAGCAGAGTGGGCGCCGCCCCTCACTCCCCTGCCCCGGAGGCTGAGAAGCTCATCGGTGCCCAGGGCAGAGCGCAGGGTCAGCCTTGCCTGGACTGGCGTTCCCCCAGGAGGTGGCGGGCAGCCGTCTGCCTGGCGCCCTGCAGCCCCGCCAACACCGTCTGGGAACCTGCCAGGCTGCTGGGCCCGCCAGCCTGCTCCCCTCACCCCAGGCCTCGGGTGCTGTCCCCTCCCACCCTCCCAGCGGCCCGCAGGCAGCGAAGGCCTGGGTGTGCTTCCTCCCCCACCCAGAGGAGGAGGGCGGAGGCCGAGTCAGGGGCTGGGTGGCTCGGGGAGCAGAATGGGACTTGAACCCGGGACTGGCTGGCCACAGAGGACCGTCTGTAAGAGGAGTCACAGGGCCGGTGCAGCCGGTGCAGCCGGTGCAGCCGGTAGGCTGGGTGGCGGGAGAGGGCGGTGCGGTTCCCCGCGGAACACGCAGTGGGAGGCCTCTCTCTGGACCCCTGTGCTCTGCTGCCTTCTGGCCGTCCTCGTGTCCCCTTTTGCCCCCAGGGCATCGGACAGGGAGAGGCACGGAGAGGGCAGCGTGGGGTCAGGGGTCAGCCAGGGCTCAGACCAGCCTCGGCCAAGGGTGCAGGGACCGGCTGGGCCTGGGGGTCACCGGGAGGCTCTCCGGGACCCTTTTCTGCCCTGTGCTTAGCGGGGTTTCCCTTTCCCTGACGGAGGGAGGGGGGAGGGAGGGGAGAAGGGTTTGCTGGGCCTTCAGAGCTCTGCCGGCTCTCCCTGCTGGCCCCGCGGCTCACAGGCTCTGCAGGGCTGTGGCCGCACACGGGGCGCCTCGGGGGCCAGCAGGGTGCAGGTGGCCTGGGGCCAGAGGAGGGAGGCAGGCTCCGCTCTGCATTGTGATGTACAGGCCCCTGGGACAGGGAGCGCCCAGCCCGAACCTGCCCTATGGACCCAGAGAACCGTGCCCGTGAGAGGGACGCCCCTGCTCCCCGCGCCTCAGAGATGCGCGGACAGGTGGGGGGCTGGGGGGCCCCCGCAACTCCTGGGCCTAGAGGCAGCTCTGCTTTGCTGTCACCTTGGGTGTGTCTCACCCCCTCAGGCCTCAGTTTTCTTTCTCTGTGAAATGGGGCAGGGCCTTCCCCTGGGGGAGAATGGAGAGAGAGCAGAGGAGGGGTGTCGGGCCTGACCCCTGTCCCTCCGCCCCTGGCGCTCACACCCCACATCTGCCCTGCTGGTGCTGGGAGCTTCCGGGGTCTGTCCGCTCCCCGCTTTAGAGATGGGGGGACAGACGCTGC
>PVJC01048668.1:0-12454 GCA_004026665.1 Murina feae | reverse complement strand
TGTTGATCTCTCAGACTCTTGCCCTCCCCTGCATGTTGTTCTCTTTTTTGAGCTGTGGCCAGGGCTGGGTGCTGCCTGCCTCCCAAGCTTGCCTACTGCCCATCTTCCTCCAGCCACCAGAAAGCAGGGAAAACCCTGCCTCATGGTCAGGCCAGCCTTTTCCTGCTCCCTGATCCCTGGAAGGGACCTGGGGAGCCGCCAAGCAGGCCCCCAACCCCCAAGAGCTTGCTTTCTCGCTCCTCTGTGCCCCCCAAAGGGCCTGGGGAGCCGCCAACTCTTTATCACTCACCCGTCCCCTGCTGCCTTCCTTTCCCACTCCCTGGTGCTGCCAAGGGGTCTGGGGAGCCTCCAAGTAGGCCCCCGACCTCCACTGCCTCTTTCCCGCTCCCCGGTGCCCTGCAAGGGGCCTGGGAAGCCCACCAAGCAGGCCGCTGACCCCCCACTGACTCTTTCCTGCTCCCCAGGGCCCCACAAAGGGCCTGGGGAGCCGCCAAGCAGGTTGCCAACCCTGCCGCCTCTTTCCCACTCACCGGTCCTGAGTCCTGCGCTGCTCCGCCCTGCAGCTGCTCTGTGCACTCGGGAGGTCCCTCAGCCCCGCCTGTGTCCTCTTACAGTCTGGGACCCCTCTGGGGATGTCCACCTGCTGGCGTGCCTGACCAGCCTGATGGTTGTCTCCAGGCTGGCCAAGCCCCCCAGTAACGTCCCTCACCCCATTGGGTTGTGGCCAGTGTGGGTGACGAGCTGATTGGCGCTTTCAGGCTTTAAGGCTGCCCACAGCTCCCACTGACTCAATGTCCCAGCAAGGCTGGCTGGATGCAGGTTCTGAGGTTTGTTTATCTTCTAAAATTGATACCCTGTTCCTTAAAGTCGAGGCCTAGTAAGGAAACCTCCTCTCTGCTTCACCTCGTGCTTCTATAATGAGACAATGTTACTCTTAGTGGTCAGGCCAGGCCCTACTCTTTCCTTCAGCTCCTGAGGATTCTATGATTGATATTTTGTTGCAAGCATGTTTTGCTTGAGCCAGGATAAGTGGAGCGGGCTGCAGTTTCAGTTTCATTCCTGCTGCAATGGAAGCTGCCATTTACTCAGGTTCGTGAGTGGCGGCCTCCATGTTGGCTGGGCTAATTTGCATACTGTCGCTCTGATTGGCTGGTGGGCGTGGTTTACCTGTCCCAAAGAAACGGTTAATTTTAATATTATGCCTTTATTAGTTTAAATTATAGTCTTACCATACATTGAAGCAATCACACTTTTAGATATTTACCCAACAAAGCTAATAACTTATATTCTCATAAAAACCTGCCTACAAATTGATATGGCAGCTTTATACATAATTGCTTGAAACATTCACAATATCCAGAATATTTATGCAACACAGGAACCAACTAAAAGAACTGCTGATGGTCAAAACTAGAACAAATTGAGAAACAAAACAAAGCAAGTTTAGAACACAACCCAAAGTATAAAACAAAATACATGAATCCATACTGTATGGGGTGATCAATATATCCACAATGCAGAAGAATTCCAAATATTTCATGTATATATTCTGTCCTCAAAAAACTTGAGCACCATTTTCCTTTACTTTACTGTGGGATGTGTATAGTGACTTTCTTGCAAGTATACAGAATAGAAGGAGACTGGGGGTATAACTTACCATTGAGAACTATGACAAACACTACCTCAGGCAGGTAATCAAGGTGAACATCAACAGTGATAAATCATACTTATATTCTCTACAGTTGATATGATCTGATCTCATTAGCCCCTTACCCTTATGCTTACCTCCTCAAAACACCTATAAACTACTTTGAAAAAATATTAAATGAATCCCATTTGGGAGATATTCTACAAACACCAAATCATTTTCTGAAAATTGTCAAGGTCATCAAAAACAAGAAAAATCTGGGCAAATAACACACCCAAAATGAGCATAAAATGACATGACTATTAATGACTACTAGACATAATGTGGTATCATGGATGAGATTCTAGAACCAAAAAAGAACATTAAGTAAGAACTAACAAAATCAGAATATGTTATGGACTTTTGTTAAAAATGTATCAATTTATTAATTATAATAAATGCATCATAAAATGCAAGATGTTAATAATATATGTTAATAATAAGTATCTACTCTAATAAAAGAGTAAGATGCAAATTAAACATCACTCTGAGACACCTAAGCCATGCCCACCAGCCAAGCCACGCCCCCAACCAATCAGAGCAGCTGTATGCAAATAAACCCAGCCAAGATGGAAGCTGGAAGCCATGGAGCTAGAGTAAACAGGAGGCTTCTGTTGCAACTGCCTGCCTAGGCCGGCTGGGACTCTGCTCATGACAACAATGTTTCAATTACAGAAGCCACAGAGCTCAAGCAAACAGGAGGCTTTGTAACCTGCCTAGGCCTCTGCTCAAGGTAACAAAGTTTTAATTATAGAAGATAAATAAACACCAGAAACCTGATTCCAGCCAGCCTCGCTGGGACCTTAGGTCAATGGGAGATGTGGGCAGCCAGAAAACGGCCCTCAGCCCCTCACCCAGGCTGGCCACACCTCCATGGAGTGAGGGTCCCCACTGGTGGGCTTGGCCAGCCTGCAAGCAGCCATGAACCCCTCACCCAGGTTGGTCAGACATGCCAGCAGATGGACATCCCCCAAGGGGTCCCAGACTGCAAGAGGGCACAGGCTGGGCTAAGGGACTCCCCTCTCCCCCGAGTGCACAAATTTTTGTGCACTGGGTCTCTGGTAAACTATAAGCATAAGGTGGAAACCCTCTGTACTATTTTCCTATTGTCCTATAATACTAATATTGCTCTAATATAAAATGCTTATTTTTTTATAAAGTTATAAAAGAGTATAAGTAAAGAATTTTTAAACTCATATATTCTATTATCTTAGGTATGGATGTTGTTAGGTATAATTTTATGTGTACTTGAGTTTCTGCTCATACTGTCCAATTTAAATTTTCTTAGAATATTTTAAAAAATCAATCTAAAATGAAAAGCATCAACTAAAATGGTGTACAGAATAATCAGATGTCTCAGAGATATCAAATTGTGCATTGCACTCATGTCTAACCCCTCAAATGCAATAACTTATTTTAGTTAATAAACTTTAATTTTTGTTCATCTTCAGATTTACTACACTAACTTGTAAATATAATTTTGCAACTGAAAAGAGGCAATAATACTTGCTTGGTTGGTTGATTACATGAAAAATATTTAGTTCCCTACTATGTAACACTTACCAATAAATGCCAATAATAATTGCAACAAAATCTTTTGCTTTTAAATCTGTGTAAAAGGCAGAAATAATCATGTAATCATCTTGTAATTATATGGTACTTACTATGCAATTACATAGTAAATACATTGTAAATTCAAAATAATTACATGGTCATTTGCATTATGCATAGTGTCTAATCCAATTTTGACACATAAAACTGTGGTAGCATCCAAAGGGTTACCCAAATTTCTCCCACCTACGCCAGCCCATCAGGAATAATGGAAGTAATTAAAGGAAGTCCTTAAACAAATGCTTGGTAATATATGATTGAAAACTTTATATTTTTGACATAGGTAGAATTGCAAATTAGTACAGAATGGGATTAGTAATTAGTATCAATTAAAATCTATGCTAGCATTGCTATTGATGTGGTGATATCAAACAGTATTTTTTAAGAACAATAAAATGACTGTTTAGTGGAGGAAAAAGTGGCTATAATGGTATTATATGTGTTTCTTTTGGTTAATAAGGGATGATCATTTTGCATTATTGATTACCAGGAGATTAATTTTAACAGAATATTTGAATTTATGTAGTAATATTTACAAAGTCTTATAATATATTTGAAACCCTAATGTGTTTATGCTCCCAAATGAATTTATTTTGGTGTTTTGAAAATAGAAGCAAAGTACTTACCTTTAAAAGTGAGCATTTTGTTCAATGAACTGATGAACAAAATAGATCCAGAGACATTGAAACATGCATGAGACTGACATTTCAGATGGAAGCTGGGTGGTAGGAGGGGTCCAGAGGATCTTATATGTATACTAGAAGCTCAGTGCACAAATTCATACACGGGTGAGGTCTGGCTGGCCTGCCATGATCAGGCTCGACAGTGGCACTGGCGGTGGCCCCTACGGCCAGCACGTAATAGTGACTGGTCATTCTGCCATAACAGTTACTAGGCTTTTATTATATAAACTAGGGACCCGGTGCACAAAAATTTGTGCACTCGGGGTGGAAGGAGTCCCTCAGCCTGGCCTGCCCCCTCTCATAGTCTGGAACCCCTCAGTGGATGTCCTATGATGGCCCCAGTCTGCCAGGCGCCTTTTGTGTGTGTGTGTGTGTGTGTGTGTGTGTGTGTGTGTGTGTGTGTCACCACTGGGGACCTGCCCCCAGCCACATCTGAGGCTCGGAGCAGTCCTCCTGTGTGTGTCTACCTGCCGGGGGCCTGCCCCCAGGCACACCATCAAGGCTTGGAGCAGGCACTCCCTCTATGTTGATCTCTCAGACTCTTGCCCTCCCCTGCATGTTGTTCTCTTTTTTTGAGCTGTGACCAGGGCTGGGTGCTGCCTGCCTTCCAAGCTTGCCTAATGCCCATCTTCCTCCAGCCACCAGAAAGCAGGAAAACCCCGCCTTGTGGTCAGGCCAGCCTTTTCCTGCTCCCTGATCCCCGGAAGGGACCTGGGAAGCCTCCAAGCAGGCCGCCAACTCTTTCTCACTCACCGGTCCCCTGCTGCCTTCCTTTCCCCCTTCCTGGTGCCGCCAAGGGGTCTGGGGAGCTGCCAAGCAGGACCCTGGCCCCTGCAGCCTTGCTTTCCCGCTCCCCGGTGCCCCACAAAGGGCCTGGGAAGCCCACCAAGCAGGTCACCAACCCCCTGCCACCTCTTTCCCGCTCCCCGATGCCCTGCAAAGAGCCTGGGAAGCCCACCAAGCAGGCCACCGACACCCTGCCACCTCTTACCTGCTTCCCGGTGCCCTCCAACCCTGCCGCCTGTTTCCCAGTCACAAGTCCTGGGTCCTGCGCTGTCCCGCCCTGCAGCCGCTCTGTGCACTCGGGAGGTCCCTTAGCCCAGCCTGTGCCCTCTCAATAGTCTGGGACCCCTCGGGGGATGTCCATCTGCTGGCATGCCTGACCAGCCTGGGTGAGGGGCTTTAAGGCTGCCCACAGCTCCCATTAACCCAATGTCCCAGCAAGGCTGGCTGGACGCAGGTTTCTGAGGTTTATCTCCTATAATTGATGCTGTTCCTTTAAGGCCTGGGGTATGTTTATCTTCTGTAATTGATACACTGTTCTTTTAAGGCGGCCTACTAACTACTAAGGAAGCCTCCTCCCTGCTTCACCTTGCAGCGTCTATAATGAAACAATTGTTACTTTTACTGGTTAGGCCCGGGTTACTGTGTCCTTCAGCTCCAGAGGATTCTATGATTGTTATATTGTTTCAAACCTGTGTTTCGCTAGAGCCAGTTTAAGTGGAGCGGGCGCAGCTTCACTTTTGCTCCTGCCGCAATGGAAACTGCCATTTACTCAGGTCCGTGAGTGGCGGCCGCCATGTTGGCTGGGTTAATTTGCATACAGACGCTCTGATTGGCTGGTGGGCGTGGCTTACTTTGTCTCGGAGAAACAGTTAATTTTACTATTTTTCTTTTATTAGTTTAGACTAGAGGCCCAGTGCACAAAAATTTGTGCATCTGGGGATGTCCCTCAGCATGGCGTGTGCCTTCTAGCAATCTGGGACCCCTCAGGAGATGTCCACCTGTTGGCTTAGGTCTAAGCTGGCAGCCAGACATCCCTTTGGCAGCCTGGGGGCCCTTGGGGATGTCCACTTGCCAGCGGGGAGCAGGCCTAAGCTGCAGTCGGACACCTTTAGTGTTGCTGAGGAGGCAGGAGAGGCTTCCGCCACCACCGCTGTACTGGCAGCCATCAGCCTGAGTTGTGGCTGGGCAGAGCTCCCCCTGTGGTACTGCACTGACCACCAGAAGCAGCTTCTGCATTGAGTGTCTGGTCCCTGGTGGTCAGTGTGTGTCATAGTGACCAGTCATTCCCAGTGGTTCTGCTATTAGGGTCAATTTGCATATTACCCTTTTATTATGTAGGATAGAGGCCTGGTGTATGGGTGGGGGCCAGTTGGTTTGCTCTGAAGAGTGTCCCAGATCAGGGTGAAGTCTCTACTGGGGTGCCTGGCCAGCCTGGGTGAGGGATTGAGGGCTATTTTCAGACTGGCCACATTCCCTACAGGGAATGGGGTCCTGCTGGAGTACCTGGCCAGCCTGGGTGAGTGGCTGATGGCTGTTTGCAAGCTGGCCACATCTTCTTCAGGGGGTGGGGTCCTTCTGGAGTACCTGGCCAGCCTGGATGAGTGGCTGATTGTTGTTTGCAGGCTGGCCACAACCAAAATGGCGGCTGGCAGCCTCCTGCTTATTCTAGCTCCATGGCTGCTGGTTGCCATCTTGCCTGGGTTAATTTGCATATCGTTTCTCTGACTGGCTGGTGGGTGTGGCTTGGCTGGTGGGTGTGGCTTAGGTGTAAGGGAGTGAGGGTCAATTTGCATATTACTCTTTTATTAGATTAGATATGCATAACCTATGGGCACAGACAATAGTGCAGTGAAGGCCTGGGGAGAGGGTAGGAGTGGGGTGGAGGGGAATCAATGGAGGGAGAAAGGGGGACATATGTAATACTTTCAACAATTAAGATACTTTTTTTTTTAAGTAAGCATTTTGATGCCCTGGCCCATGCAGCTCAGTTTGTTGGAGCATCATCCCATGCACCAAAAAGTTGCTGGTTGAATTCCAGGTTAGAGCACATACCTGGGTTGCAGGTTCTATCTGCAGTGGGGGTACATACCATACAAAAGGCAATTCTCTCTCTCTCTCTCTCTCTCTCTCTCTCTCTCTCTCTCTCTCCCACTCCCCCTCTATATAAAATCAGTTAAGACATATCCTTGGGTGAGGATTTAAAAAAGAAAAGGTAAACAATTTTATGAAACTGACTTTTTTTTTGCAGAACAGAAGAACAATACACTCTCTCCTCAACAAAACCATTTATATGCAGAAAAGTATATTTAAAAAAACAAATATTTTAAGTCTTTGTAAATTTTTCTAAGGGCTTACAGCTAGTGGAAAATTATTCATTCAATACATTCTACTAAATTTTAGTAAGAACAATGGGTGTCTGTGACCCTTGAACCACAACCCATTGCCTCTTCACACTCAAGAAGCTTCATCTTACAAGAAGCCCGCTCCTTCTAGTTTCCAATCTAAGCAACTGTATGACCATAAGACAGGCAGGCTATGGCATTTCTCATTTCTCCTACTCCATGCTGCTGAAGCAGCATTTTCAGCAGGCATGAGCATGAGAGCCATGGCTAACTCTATCACCTAGACCCCACTCATAGGGCAAAGCTTCTATTCCAAACACCACAAGACCAGAATATGGGCCTTCATCTCTCCATTCTGTATTGCTAGGGTGGAAGTTCTGAGGAAAGAACATGCCAAGAAGACACTCTCCGTCCCCTGCACAGCCTCCTGGTCACAGAGCAGGTGTAATTCCAGAAGAAACTGTTCCAGTCCCAGGTCTTGTGCAACTATGCAAAAAATATACCCAAAGGGAAAGACACACCATAGGGATAAAAAGCTTCATAGTTCTGCCTGAGGGAATTGACATTATTGGGAAACTGGGAGAAAGTGGATATGTTTTAAGCAATGGTGATCTTGGTAGAGAGCAGCTAAAAGGAAATACATAGCTGTACCAATAGCAAAAATTTGAGAAGACAGAGCAATTGTAACTTTACCAGAAATAACCAGGAAAAGAGATTTGCAAGAACTGCTAGAATCACGTTCATCCCTGGGACAAAGAAAGGCTGTGCACAAGCTGAACCAACTGAGGAGAAGTCAGAGCAGAGAGGGGACAAAAAAGAAGCATTCTTCAGACACACAAATCCATAGCACAGGGCAAACTCTTCCCTGGAGCTAGGGGTTCAATCCAATCTTAATGTTTGGTTAAAACATGGACAGAACAATGATCTGCTATGACCCAGAAGTAATAACTAATAAGCTAGGTATAAAAATAAAATCATAACCATCCTACACAGTCTAGAAGACTTTGTGTGTGTGCAGAGCTGCACCCTCTAAAAAAGTGATCAGAAGGAGAAAATTCATGACAGTAGTTCTGGGTTGAATGTTGTGGGGTTGGGATGGAGCAAAAGACAAACTAGTGCAACTTTTGACCATTAAGTGGCTTATGCTGACTAGGATAATTCTTAGGTAGTCAGTTAGAAACATAGAAATAAGAAAAACAGCCTAAAGCAGGTCATCAGAGACTGCACATTGCATGGAAATAAACTATTTATAGAGTTAGCTCAGTGAATTCACTAAACAAATACGCAATAATAACTAAACAAATAATATTAACTCTGAGGTTATATTATAACAACCCAGGATCTTAACAGGGAGACTTAAGATCCTGCGTTGTTATAATATATTACATAAAGTATCCAACTTTCAAGAAAAAATTATGAGACATGAAAAAAAAATCAAACATGTACACATGGTTGGGAAGACAATTCAATGGGGAACTGAATCATCTTTTCAGCTAATGGTACTGAGACAATATCCATATGCAAAGAATGAATTTGGACTCCTACCTCACACCATAAAAAACTTACTCAAAATACATGACAGATGACATATCTAAATGTAAAAGCTAACACTGTAAAAGTTCTTAGAGAGGAACACATATGACTCTTTATGACATTGGATTAGATAATAAATTAAACCAAAGAACAAAAAGGCAAATACTCCAATTTTAAAATGAGCAAAGGATTTAAATAGTCATTTCTCCACAGGATAAGCAATGGCTAATAAGCTCATGAAAAAAATGTGCAACATCATTAGCTATTAGGAAAATGCAAATTAAAATCACAATGATTTACCACTTCCCATTTGCTAGGGTAGCTATAATCAAAAGGACAAGATAAAGCATATTGTCAAGGATGTTGCAAAACTGGAACCCTCATACTCTGTTGGTAGGAATGCAAAATGAAGTAGTCATTTTGGAAAACAGTTGAGCAGTTACTTGAAACATTAAACATGAATTTACCATATGATCCAGTAATTCTACACATCAAGTATGCAAGAGATGTAAAAACATATATCCACATAAATACTTCTACATAACCAGGGTAACAATATTTGATAGCCAAAAAGTAGAAACAGTGCATACACACTTCACATGGTGAATGTATGAAAAACTATGGTTACCTATACAATGAAATACTGTTAGACAAAAAAAAAAAAAAAATGAAGTGTTGATTCATGCTACAGTATGGGTGAACTTCTAAAATACTATGCTAAATGAAAGAAGCCAAATGCAAAAGACTATGCACTTTATATGATTTTATTTATGTGAAATGTCACACAAAAAAAAGAAAATTGTTAGAGACAGCGATTAGATTAGTGGTTGTCTGGAACTGGAGTTGGGAACAGGGAATGACTGCCATGAGTACCAACTATCTTTTTGGGGTAATAGATGTTTTCTAAAAGTAGATTGTGGTGATATTTGCACAACTCTGTTAATAAAAAATAATTGAATTGTACTCTAAAACAAATTCAATTTATGGTACACATATGCTACCTCAATACATATGACTTTAAAAGAGTATGTTCCTTGATAATTATAGTAATTATCTCTCATCTTAAGTGAAAGGTGCTAAATATGGGATGACAAATATATGCATATATATTTGCCCTCTCTTTGCCTCCTAGGTTTTTTCTCTCATTTATTTGGGAAGCATTGTGTATTACTCACCATAGGAAATGAAAAGTTAAGAATTGTAGTCCATATTTTGATTTATTCTAAGCAATAGGAACAAATCCATTTTAAGTATATTAAAAGGATACTCAAATTTTATATTAGTTTAATAGATCTTAGTTTATCTTATGGAGGCTGGATACATTTCCAAAAAACATGAGAATAGTTACCTTACAATTTAAAATACTTTTTATTCTTGGAATTCTGCACTTAATTCTAGTAAGCAATTTGATCTAAAATCAACTTTTAGTTGGAATTTGCTGCAACCTTAAAAATACATCTTTCATAATGCATTATAATATGGATTAAATCAAAAGGCATAATGTTAACATCCAACCCTGCTGTTTATTCAAGGCAATCTACTTATATATACAAATCTGATATTTACCTCTTAAAATATTTAACAGGCATAAGTGCCCATAAATCAGTTATGACAATCATTGTTAAAGCAATCAATAGTAAGGAATATGCATTAATTCAAATGATATTGATAGGCTCATGAACTTGCATCAGTCTTCTGTGAAGTAAGAAAAATGAGACATCTTCCCCAAAATCAATATTTTCCTTTTTGTGTCATTCACTTGAAGATTATCAATAATACATTACTTTTTTACCTTATGTGTCAATGGTCTGATTTTTAAATACAGGCATCTTTACATTTTAATGTAAACTGATAATCTACAAGGAATTGAGGGGCTAAAAATCATTTAATGGGAATTTTTTGAAGTTTATTGCTTAATATATGTATATATACTTACACACATACACACATATATACCCACTTAAATATACCTATACACATGTCCTGTTGGTGTATTTTTGTGTGCAGTAACATAAGAAAGTGGTGTCTTTTACTATGCACCTTTTTTCCCCATGAAAAATGCTCATTTGTTTCATTCTGAAGGTAAATCGCATGAAAGAAATATCAAAATCTCAGTATACATCTTTTTTATTTCTTGTGTACTAGGATGTTATACAGGTATGTATTTAGGTAAAATACAAAATGTGTAAGTACAATACCCATTCATCAAAAAAGAACCATTTTAATTGGTTATGGGTGGAAAATATGTACTTGACAGTCAGTTTCTCACTTTTCACGTAAATGCTTTGCTGCTTGGATGCCTAATCTTGTTTAGTGTAGGAAAAGTAATTTGACATGAAAGTACCTCGATGGCTGCCGAAAATTAATTGCCAATTAAAAAAGAAAAATGTTTGCGCTACTCTATAAACAAGCCAACATATAAACCTTTCAGTCCTGTAACTTTATTTATGCCTTTATAGATCTAGTTTCAAGCTATTTGCATACAATTTACAAATTCATATTATAATTCTCCAGTATATTTATGATTTTATAGTTGTATATATTTTACCTCCCTGAGAAATATTTATTTCAGTATGCTTCTGTTGCTTGTTATTTAACAAAAACATCACATCGCATTTGATAGTTTATGTGTCTTCTTTAGAATAAGACGTTTTTATTTGTAAATGGGAAAGAAAATATTTCCCAACACCAATAGGTACAGAAGAGCATGTATATGTGTATGCAACACAGGTGTGCATGCACACACACACACACACACACACACACACCACAGAAGCCCTATTTTAGAAAATTCTCTGTACCGTTCATTTTTATGCTGATCTCTAAAACATTGAGTATGACATCTTCCCCTTATATAATGTGCTTTCCTGTAGAAAAGAACCTTTGAAAAACTAATGGGTTCTGAGATATTTCAGTATTTGGATACTTGTGAACTACTGTTCATTTGGGAATCCAAATTAGCCAAAAGGGAAGCCAATCAAATTCTTACATCTCTCCTCTAAAAGGATAAATTTGGATCACATGTAAAATCTGGAGCCATATAGTAAGAGAAGATCCAGTGGTGAGAGAAGAGTGCCAATGCTGTAAATATGTTAGAAGGGATCAGTAATAAGATATGGAGAAATGGAAGAATATCGAAGAAATAGATAATGCTTGAGGGAAATACAAATGGCAAACTAGATATTCCCAGTAATATAAAATATAAACCAATATAAAACTAAAAGACAAAACTCAATCCAGCTTTGGATGGTATAAATCTACATGATACTTAGGAGTTCAAATCCTGATGCCCTACCAACTGAGCATCTGTGCAAATGACTGCTGCACTAACTTCAAAAGCCCAACTATATTTTCACCTTGTAAAGAACTTTAATTTTAATTGTTAAAAATAACTATTGAAGACCTTTTCATTCTATATTTGTGTCAAAATTTTGTAGAGTCATGTGTGTAATTAATACTTATACCATTTACTCTCTACCATATTTTACTTTATACTTCCCATTTTGAAATTTCAGCAGTATTTCTTGTTATGAAAAATAGCCACTGACATAAAAGATGATCATTTATTTCAGATCAAGTATTCATCAAAGCTATCAAATTGTATCCAAGGGGTCAGAAATGGTGAAAATACTTTTTTTCAAAATATTTTTACAAATAGTTACTAAAAATAATAACAGAAACTTCAAGGTTTTTATTTGTTCTTTAGTAACAAAAGCCAAGTGTCTTATTAGGAATTAAACAAAAACCAGTATCTCTTCTTTCACCTATGCCAGCCTGCCAGACCCTATTTTCTGATGTTCCTCACTTTATTT
>PVJC01048667.1:0-12403 GCA_004026665.1 Murina feae | reverse complement strand
CCTGGGGAGCCGCCAAGCAGGCCACTGACTTTTTCCCACTCACCCGTCCCCTGCTGCCTTCCTTTCCCACTTCCCGGTGTCGCCAAGGGGTCTGGGGAGCTGCCAAGCAGGCCCCTGGCCCCTGCCGCCTTTTTCCCGCTTCCCAGTGCCCTCCAACCCTGCCGCCTCTTTCCCACTCACGGGTCCTGGGTCCTGCGCTGTCCCGCCCTGTAGCTGCTCTGTGCACTCGGGAGGTCCCTCAGCCTGGCCTGTGCCCTCTCGCAGTCTGGGACCCCTCAGGGGATGCCCACCTGCTGGCGTGCCTGACCAGCCTGGGTGAGGGGCTTTAAAGCTGCCCACAGCTCCCATTGCCCAACGTCCCAGCAAGGCCGGCTAGACGCAGGTTTTCTATAATTGATGCTGTTCCTTTAAGGCAGCCTTTTACTAAAGAAGCCTCCTGTCTGCCTCACCTCTCGGCTTCTATAATGAAACAATTGTTACACTTAATTGTTGCAAATATGCGTTTTTGCTTCAGGCCAAAGGCTAAGGAGCCAGCGAGCAGGTAGTTTCGCTCTCGCTCCTGCTGCAACTGACGCTGCCTAAACGTTTACTCAGGTCCGTGAGTGGAGCGGCAGCCACACCTGGTGGCTTCTATAATGAAACAATTGTTACACTTAATTGTTGCAAATGTGCGTTTTTGCTTCAGGCCAAAGGCTAAGGAGCCAGCGAGCAGGTAGTTTTGCTTTCGCTCCTGCTGCAACGGAGGCTGCCTAAACGTTTACTCAGGTCCGTGAGTGGCGGCCGCCATGTTGGCTGGGCTAATTTGCATACAGCCGTTCTGATTGGCTGTGGGCGTCCCGGAGAAACAGTTAATTTTACTATTCCGCTTTTATTAGTTTAGATATATATATACACACACACACACACACACTCATGTAGGTGCATGTATAAAAGAGGGTGGAATAACAGAATAAAAGCAAGTTTTAATATGATTAATTACTACAAATCATTAAGAAAAAGGCAAAAATCCCATAGAAAAATGGGCAAAATATGTGAATAGGCAATAAACAAAAAAAGTAGTAGTAAGTGAGTATGTGTCAATGTTTAAACCACATAAATTAATCAAAAATTAAAACAATGAGATTTCAATAAAAGACCATTTTTACCTAACCCAATGGCAAAAACTAATAATGTCGGGTGTTGGCAAGGATATGGGAAAATTTATTTTTAATATACTATTCATACAAGTGAAGTTGATACAACCACTTTGGAGAGTATTTTGGCACTATCTAGAAATACTGAAAACATGCATACCTTATAATAGAGCATTTTCATTTTTAGATACTTATTCTAGAGAAAGATGTTCATTGAAGCATTGTTTAAAATAGAAGAATAAAAACAACTCCAATATCCAATTGGGAAGAAATAGGTTTTAAAAAGTAATTATGTAGTGGAGGCGGGGGGAAGGGCAGGGGAAAAAAGATATATGTACTAATCTTTGTAAAACTGTATGTAATAAATAAAAAAAAGTAATTATGATATGACATATTCATAAAATAAAATATTCCATATCAGTTTAAAGGAATACACCAGACTTCTCTATATATCAGTTGGGTGCATGTCAACAATATAATGCCAAATTTAAAAAAACAACAACATTAAAATAGTTGAAACACCCAGCAGAGCCCTGCAGTACTGGCTACTGAGTCCTCAGAATATGGCTAGGGCAATGGAGGAACTGATTTTTTAAATTTTATTTTAATTAATTTAAATTTAAACAACATTGTAATGGCTATATACTGGACAGCACAGGTGTATTTATGACTGGATGTATAGAGGCAAACATATGCATGTAGGAGTATGAAAATATATTTGAGGGATACATAATAAACCCAGAATCCTGGTGGGAGTGGGGAAGAAAGGTAATGGATCTGAGGGTCATTGGCAAATGGGATTATTTGCTTTATCAGTAAAGTTTGCTTCTTTAAAAGAACAGAATGCATTACGACAATTTGTAGTTACCTTTATTGAGTGAAGTGGATACAACCACTTTGGATCAACAAGTAAAAATAAGGATTTTTTAATATTATTACTAGAGGTCCAGTGCATGAGTTTGTGCACCAGTGGAGTGCCTCAATCAGGCCTGCGGGGTTGGGCTGAAACCAGCTCTCTGGCATCCCCCGAGGGGTCCCAGATTGTGAGAGGGCGCAGGCCAGGCTGAGGGACCCCGCCGTGCACGATCGGGACCAGGGAGGGACGCAGGAGGTTGGCCAGCCAGGGAGGGACCACGTGAGGGCTCCAGGGTGTGTCTGGCCCACCTCGCTCAGTCCCAGTTGGCTGGACCCCAGCATCAAGCTAACCTACTGGTCAGAGCGTCTGCTCCCAGGTAGTCAGCGCACATCATAGTCCACCAGTCAACACTCTGCCACCTGGTGGTCAGTGCACGTCATAGCGAGCAGTTGAGCGGCCTTAGCATATCATTAGCATATTATGCTTTGATTGGTTGACCGGATGACCAGACACTTACATATTAGGCTTTTATTATATATGAAGCATATTATATTTTTTATTATTTTATATTATTACATTTTAAATACCTAAGAAGAGCAAGTTGTGTCACTATTGTATTGCATAATACTTAATAATATACTTTTACTTTGTACAGTATATTGTTATATGGTTAATATAATAAAAATATAATCAATATTTTTAAAAAAACCTGGAAGAAGAAATAAAGGGAAAGGAGGGCAAAAAAATAGGAATATTACAGAAACCTTTAGAAATTGAAAGACTCATGTAAAAGGAAATTTAGACCTTTTCTTGTCAGTCCCAGATCATAGTCCTAGGGACTAAAGAGAAGATTTTAGCTCAATATAATAAAAATTTTTATCTGGGGACAGTCCAAAGTAATAGCACCTTTAGGAAGAGTGAGTTTCCTGACAGTGGAGGTATTCAAGCCTCTGGTAGATGATCAATTGGTATGAATATTATTGAAAGGAAACCAAGCAGTTAGACTAGTTCAGTGGTTTTCAAACCATTTCCTGAGGAGCCGCGTGGCTCCACTTTGTGCCTCAAGAACCATAGCAATGGACAAAGAGAAAGGTCGGCCAGCAGGAGTCTAGGCCCCCAGCCTACTCAAAGCAAAACAGCGCTCCTTTTACCTACTTTATTCACTGCATTTTGGTGAAAGATTTAATTTGAATAAAGAACTCAACAAATCAAAGTAAGTTTTAAAAATGATGAGGCTAGCCCTGGCCAGTGGGACGCAGTTGGTTAAGCATCGTCCCTTGCACTGAGAGGTTGCCAGTCTGATTCCCAGTCAGGGCACATTCCCGGCTTGATCCCCAAGAGGAGGCATGCAGGAGGCAGCTGATCGATGTTTTCTCTCCCTCTCCCTTCCTCTCTCTTTCTCATATCAATAAAAATGTTTTTTAAAAATTGTGAGACTAGAAGAATAAACCAGTCACTTGTCCACCAGGGGTTTATTGGTGCCCACTACGAGCCCATCACTGTGACCAGCACTGCAGGTGAGATCAGTGGTCATGAGCCCTGCCTGTGACGTTCCATAGTCTGTCTGAGGATAAAAACATTAAGTTACTTTATACATAGTTAATTAGTTGTAATAGTGAGTGCTGTCCACCCAAACCCCTGAGCTCTTACGACTGATACTGTGAATCCATATTTTCATTATTAAAATGGCTAATTTTTTTTTAATCCACTGGTGTGATAGAACCAGATCCCAGCTCGCTCAGGAAAGCCAAAGAGGCACACCTCCAAAACGCAGTATTCATATCGTGCTGTCAGCCTGAAATTATCCATGGTGTATTTATACCACAGGCAAGTGATAATAGGTTTGTTTACTTTGTTGTTGTTTTTCTGGAGTGCTGGTTATTAAACATTTAATAGCACCGCCAGGTGCACCTCCAAGAATGAGAGAACTTCAGGATGAGAAGACAGGTTTTAGAAAACATGAACAGATACACAAATTGTCTGAGTTCTGAATTCTGTAGAGATAAGTTGCTTTTAAAGTGAGAAGGGTCATCGTGGCCAGTGCGGCTTAGTTGATGGGGTGTCGTCCCATGCACGAAAATGTTGCCGGTTCAATTCCCATGTGTAGTTTGTACATTGTAAGAAAATGATGATGCTACTTCTTTACCCAGAAAAGGCAAGGCCAAAATCACTTAAACCTGAGTCAACACTCCAGAAAATATGGAAATTTCCCTCCCAGCTCTACCACAATTGTTTACTTCTGTAAACTGACTAATTTTTAACTAACTTGAGTTTGTGCTATATATTTTATATGTTCTTGAATGGTACTATTGTCTATTTATTTATTTATTGTTAATCCTCACCTGAGAATGTTAGCAGCCAAAGAACTTGAGCTGGACTTTGAGAGTTTGCTCTCACAGCCCAGATCTCTTCACTGGCTTCCCAGGGCTACTAGTAAAAATAATACCCCTGAAAATTTCTGCTATAAAGGACTTAGAAGTGGGGTTTTCTAAGCCCAGGGGAGATAAAACTGGTTTGCATTCATTTTTATGCCCAAATATCTCAATAATAAATAAAGGGTTGGTTGTTGTTTTTCAAAGCTTTGGATTCTTTACCCCTCTGCTTCTTCAAAACTATTCAATTAACATCTGTGCTGTACTTCTGGAGAAAGATCTTCAGACATAGCTCAGCTCAAGCAGAAGAGGATCCTTTGAGCAGGGACTAAGGGAGGTGGTGAGTGAATGGGCTCTATCTAGTTTGTACTATTTTTTTTTTTTTAATCTTGGCTCATAACTCCCCTGTGACCTAGGTAATGGGAGTTCTAAGATGTACCTTGTACCTTTCTATGTATTAGCTCATTTAATCTTTTTTAAAAAATCTTTATGTTGAAAGTATTACATATGCCCCTCTTCCCCCCTTCCCCCCCCCCCGCCCCGCCCTGTCCTTCCATTAACCTCCTCTAGCCTGCCCCACCCCCACCCCTGGCCTTCACCACCTTACTGTCTGTGTCCATTGGTTATGCATATATGCATACAAGTTCTTTGGTTAATCTCTTCCCACCCACCTTCCCACTGAAGTTCAACAGTCTGTTCCATGCTTCTATGTCTCTGGATCTATTTTGTTCATTACTTTATTTAGTTCATTAGATTCCACATATGAGTGAGATCATGTGATACTTACCTTTCTCCGACTGGCTTATTTTGCTTAGCATAATACTCTTCAGATCCATCCATGCTGTTGCAAATGGTAATAGTTCTTTCATTTTTACAGCTACACAGAATTCCATTGAGTAAATATACCATAGTTTTTTAAATCTACTTGGGCTATTTCCAAATCTTAGCAATTGTAAATTGTGCTGCTATAAGATAGAGATACATATATTCTTTCTGATTTCTTAGGCTATATTCTTAGAAGTGGGATCACCGAGTCAAAAGGGAGTTCCATTTTTAATTTTTTTAGGAAACTCCATACTGTTTTCCACAGTGGTTGCACCTAACCTTAACACCAACCTATTAGGGATAGTGTGTGTATATTCCCTATTTTGCAGATGCAGAAACTCAGACCCAAATTTGCATGGTTGGTCAATGCCATAGCCAGAGTTTGTGCCTGCATTTCTGATAAGAAGTTTCTTGTCCTCCACTACCTACTCAGCCCCACTACAACTGCACACACCATTGCAGCTATATGTCTATGATTTTTGTAAACTAAAGCTGCCATTTGGAATGGAATAAGAAATCTTGGAAGTGAGGAAAGAGAGCTTAAGATTCTGGGAAGAGCAACAAATAAATTAAACAGGACAGCAGATTAAAGAGGCTATGGATCTCTAAATTTCAACAACAAAAACCCTTTAATGATGGTTTCAAGTAGTTAGATGCTTCAGTAATGTTTTTTAAGGTGATTAATAGAGTGATTTTATAATGCTTCTGCATGACTCAGAATGAAGGGAAGAAAAGATAGGAGTTCAGTTTTAGACATAAGATACCCAAATCATTCCTCCAAATATCCTTCAAAATTTTAAGAAGTGAAATCATTACTGATTAAATGTTAATTATACATAATTCATGTGATCCAAATTTTCACAGAGCTTATCTGCCTGTGGGTTCAAATGAGGCTACATTAGTATTTATGTGCCAATTTTACTGTCACTTCACAAAACTATAGGACTTAAGCATTATTTGAGTACGCCTCCTGCCCCATCCCATAATAATTAATCCTAGTTTTGCAAGGGTTTCTCAGGAGCTGTGTGACACATGAACAGCAATAGCCCTCCACTGTCTTCTGTCGGCCTCTTATTTCTGTCCACTGACTCACAACCCACTAGGAAAGTACTTAGATGTTATAATTGTTCCATGACCTTTCTAAAAGTGCTGTTTCTATGTCTAAGAGATTGTTCATTACTGCCTCCAAACCTGCAGTACCTCAGTATGTCAAGCAGCAATTGTATTCTGTACATAAAATGGGAATTGCCCCTCTCCAAATCCTGGATACACTGGGTCACCTGGGACCCAAAGCATCTCTGCTTCCTCTGTGGGTCTCACAGATTCTTTTAAAAATATATTAAAAAAACAAATATGTTTTTATTGATTTTTGGAGAGAGAGGAAGGAAGAGAGAGGGAGAAATATCCATGAGAGAGAAACATCTATCAGTTGCCTCCTGTGTGCCCCCTACTGGTCATGTGCCCTGACTGGAATGGAACTGTGGTTCTGAAGTCAATGCTCAACCACTGAGCCACACCGATTGGACTCACAGATTCCTTTTCAAACAACTTTTGCTTCAGCTCTCAGATTTCCTAAAGCCCAAAAAAGAAACTGCATGAAACAGGGTTGAGGAACAAGCACGGTATTGTCCTCTCCACCTTTTCATCTTGCTGAAAACTGCCCCATACATCTAGCTTGTGCAAGTGGAGGTCATGAGACAGCCTGTTTATCAGTCATACCTACACATTTTAAGCACAGCTGGGAAGCATCCTCTCCCAATATTAGTTTCAATAATTCATATTTTTACATGTAATTTTTAACAAGGATAATTTTAAATACTTTAAGTTCCTTTTCTATTTTTTTTCTGTTAATCCTCACCTGAGAATATTTTTTCCATTGATTTTTATAAATATATAGTTTTATTGCTTTCAGGGAGGAAGGGAGAGGAGAGAGAGATAGAAACATCAATGATGAGAGAGAATCATTAATGGGCTGCCTCCCACATGCCCCCTACTGGGGATCAAGCCCAAAACCTGGGCATGTGCCCTGACCAGGAATTGAACCCAGGACCCTTCAGTCCACAGTCCCAACGCTCTATTCACTGAGCCAAACCTGCTAGGGCTCCATTGATTTTTGAGAGGGTGGATGGGAGGGGGAGAGACAGAGAAAGAAACATCAATGTGAGAAAGACACATTGATTGGTTGCCTCCCTCACCCACCTTGAACAGGGCCAGGGATTGACCATGCAACCAAGGTACGTGCCCTTGACCGGAATCAAACCTGAGATCCTTCAGTCTGCAGGCTGACGCTCTATCCACTGAGCCAAACTGGCTGGGGCTAAGCCCTTTTTCTAATTAGTGAACAAATTCAGACACATTTTATGGAATATTTATATGGTAAATTACTATAGAATTAAGTTGAACATGGGTTCAATTCCTGACACTAAAATAACTAGTTGAATGATTATTTACTTTTCTGGGACTCTGTTTTTTTCTTCAGAGGATTGGATTTCCAAATAATTGCATTATAAGGTCACCTGGACTTTACATAACTTCTATAATTTCCATTGTAATTTTATTATTTCAAATTATTGGTAGGTTGGAAAATTTATTTTCAACGAGGACTGCACCAATATATATGCCACATCCCACATGCTCTTCTTACAGTGTGACACACTTGTGCTGACAGGTGAGGCTGCTATTTCCTCCCTTTAGATTACTGTAACTACCTGGCCATTTCAATGAGGCAGAAGTAAGGCTGCTTGATATCTGAGACTAGGGATCAAAAGGCAAAACAGCTTCACTGTAGTGTGTGGCAGCTCTAGTGTGCTCGAGCTAGCTCTCTGTATCTTATGCTTGCCCTTATACCTTAACCACCATATTTTGAGGGACCTCAGGCCACACCTGAGAGGCCATGTGTTCCAGCCAACAAGCCTTAGTTAGGTACGCAAACATTAATGACCAGCAGACATGTGAGTGAATGAGCCTTCAGATGATTGAGCCTTCAGTCTTTATCTCTTCTTCAGACATTGTGGAACAGACAACAGTTGAGCCAGCAGTGCCCTGTCTGATTTCTAGTTTCTGACCCACAGGAACCATGAGAGAACATAAGTGATTATTATTATTTTAAGCCATAAAATTATGGGGTGATAATATAAGGCCACCAAAGTAACCAAAACCAGGAATATGAGAAACTGACATAAACAGATTGCCTACATGTATGTGCCAGGCACTGTGCTAGGAACCTGATTTGCATCATTTCCTTTATTCTGGGTGAGGGGCTAAGGGCCTTTTTCAGGCTGGCCACAGCCCCTTCAGGGTTCAGGTCCCTACTCAGCATTTATTTATATGGTATTGAATATATCTGTGATTTATTTTATGTTGAATTGTTGGTCAATAAAACAACTCCCAGATGTAACACTGTTTCTTGGGAAAAATAATTAATACTGTAAGATGTTTCATTTCCTAGCACTAGCTCCAGAAATGCCCTGTGCTGCATTATTATGAGGTCATAAAAACCCATTTTAGGATTGATGGTTTTGATGTTCATAGTTTTAGAAAAAGTATTTTTAAAATGATTAAAATTTAACTCTAGATTGTTTTTTCATCAATTTGGTTTAATTCTGTAAATGTATCAATATATTTATTTTCGAATGCCTTCTAAAAATAGAATTTTAAAATATTTTACCTTTTCTCTCATAACTAATATTCATTTTTCTTAATCTTTGTTGAAGGTTAGGATAAGGGGAAAAGTGGTCAAATGAGACACAGGTATTGTTCACTCATAACTTTTTAAAAATATGTTTTATATCAGACCCTGATATTTTACAGAAATGCAGCTGGGGCTTATATTTATTATTTGAAGAAGAAATAAATCAGTCTCTATAATGCAAAAATACAATTAATAAATATAATAATACTAGGGGCCCAGTGCACAAAAATTTGTGCACTTGGGGGGGTCCCTCAGCCCAGCCTGTGCCCTCTCACAGTCTGAGACCCCTCGGGGGATATCCACCTGCTGGCGTGCCTGGCCAGCCTGGGTGAAGGGCTGATGGCTGTTTGCAGGCTGGCCACAGCTCCCATTGACCCAAGGTCCCAGCAAGGCTGGCTGGAAGCAGGTTTCTGGGGTTTATTTATCTTCTATAATTGAAACTTTGTTGCCTTGAGTGGAGGCAACAGCCTGCCTAAGCAGGCAACAAAACCTCCTGTTTGCTTCAGCTCCGTGGCTTCTATAATTGAAAGTTTGTTGCCTTGAGCGAAGGCCACAGCTGGCTAGACAGGCAGTTTCTTCAATTGCTGGCCTCCTGTTTGCTCTAGCTCTGTGGCTGCCGGCTGCTGGCTGCCATCTTGGTGGGGTTAATTTGCATACTATCACTCTGATTGGCTGGTGGGCATGGCTTGGTTGGTGTGCGTGGCTTAGGTGTAATGGAGTGAGGGTCAATTTGCATATTACTCTTAATAGATAGTATAGATATTGATGTATATGTTAATTTCATGCATCCATTATAAGTGATGCTAATTAATATCAGGACAAATATTATTTGTTATAAGTATTTTAAATATTTATTACAAATATTATTAGTATTATTATTGAGATACTTGGGGCAGAAATTCAACCCGTATTGAGTTCAAAGCAGCAATTTAAACTGCTTTGTTTTATCGGTCATCAACAAATGGAACAGATGCAGTGTTTTGTTGACAGATAATATTCAGTGGTATATTGGATCCTGAGCTAGTAACACTGGTGAATATTAAAGTCATAAATAATTCAATCCTTTGTGGTGTCAGTATATAACCTCAAAATAACCCTTTTCAATCTGAAGCCACTGTTAATGGCTCAAAGTTCGGCAAGGCCAAATCATATCCTACCATATATAGTAACAGACTGTAATACAGAGTTTCAACAAAGAAAATACAGTTGGCATAATAATGAGGCATTAGCCGAAATGCCTCCGGAGTTGTTGACCTGAAACAAAATATCTACAGAAAGAATGTGTTCTGAAGGATGCTGACAAAGTAATTAAAATAACTAGAGAAATAGACCTGGCTTAAAACTTAGCAAGTCGTAAGTCCTGTCTTAGTCACTTAACCTCTAACATATGCTCCCTGATCCTTACAGACTGTTTTAATATTCAGTTATTCAGTACAGTAAATTCAGAGCTTTGCCATGTTTAGTTCTCGTGCTCCTGCCACAAGCACCTCTACCCCAACACCAAACTTTACAGGATTTCCATAATGTGCTAATGTCTTTTCCTCTAGCGGCTCTTTACTTACTGTGCCCTTAGCCTCAAATACCTCTGTTTTCATTCATGCCTGAGATTTCACGTCTGGGAACCTGATTTACCCAGACACAACTGCTGCCTCCTGCCTCTCTGTTCACATGTCATTTTGTACATCCATTGTCTACAGCTCCCACAGTACCGTATTGACATCATTCCTGTATTTATCCACCCATTTCTCTTTTCACAGTGTGGGGTACTTAAACCATTATTTCATCCTTTTACTACCCAGCATGCTCACAGCTTGGTGGTCAACAGTATGGACTTAGAAGATAGAAGTCTAGGTTTGAATTCCGAATCCACCTCTTAATATCACTGTGGTACTGGAATCCCTACTTAGCTTCTGACCCTTATTATCTCCTAGTGGACCGACCTAACAAGATTACTTGGAAGAGTAAACGAGATAAAATATACACATACCATACCTGTTACACAGCAACTACTAAATAAACCTTGGTTATTGAACATAATGTTTTCTGTTGTCTGATTAACTTGAAATGTTTACTCTGGGTTAGATGAGACTAATAAACTGAAGTTAGTATAGTAACACTATTTGTTCTTTCTGGATTAAAAGAAGTTCATGCACTTATGAATATTATTCAACAAGTCTCCATTGTATCATGGGCAGTCATAAAAGGAATCGGAAAAGATATTATCTGACTCAATACTGCCACCTGTGTTAGGACATTGTCAAAACCACAAAATGATCACCAACACCATAATAGTTACCCAATTATACCAAATTCACTTCCCATAACTTTTCTCTATTAATATGGGGGTGCATTTAATTTGTTAAAATTTAAATATGAAAATGAATATGTTATCACCATTGTAGACAATATGCCTTATTATATATGAAATATTCAAAATATATGTACTATGTAATACCTTTAGAAATGCTGATTAGTGGTAAAGAAGGAATCATGGAGGAATACTATCCTATTGTTTTTTTCTTACGTAATAGCACTGGCATTATGCTTGGCCCTATACTAAACAATGTGAGAGTCAGTATTCCTAAATATGCACCTACGGGTTCACACAGCAAAGGCCACACTCAGAAGTGTGACCTGGTCAGTATGCAGGAGGAGAGATGAACTCAGTGTGGAATCTTACTGTGCTCCTGGTACAGGGCCAGGAGCTTGAAGCATTGTGTATTTTTCAGTATCACACTCACCCTGAGGATGAATTCAGTCTGGATAATTGATTGGATATAAGTTTACCTTATTCATGACCCTGACAGAAGTAATAATGAGCTGCCAACTGCTTGAAGCTACAGTCCTGACTGCAGGACAGGCGCCGAATGAAGTGGAAATGTATGTGCAGAGCAGAGAAGTCGGAAGTCCTTCTCAGGGAAACTGGCGGGTGTTTCTGAAATAGAGCACCATGGTCTTGCCTTTCCCCTCATGCCAACTTCTTGGTCCTCTAAGGAATGAAGACACGTTCCTCCCCTCCACACGAAAATGCAAAGTAACACTAAAAACAGTTTCTACTACCAAAACCAGCATACTGAAGAAGGAGGTAAGAACTGAGCTAAATAATACTGTTCACCACTTCCCTCCGTTATCACTGCTCTTCATTTCTTCTTGTACTTAAGCTATTTTCAGGAATGTCAGCAAATAGCCAATATGGCATTACTTTGAAGTGCGCACTCCATCTACAAATAGTTGGGGGGGGGGGATGTTGATCCTTAGTAGATATAAATTAAAAGGCTTTTAAAATCCAAGGCTCTTAATAAAGCCTAAGTAAATTAATTTATCCTCGAATTTAGACCTTCCAGCAGATGATAGCTTAAAAATTGTTTATTCTGACTTTAACAAAGTAAAATGAGATTTCCCAGTAAGTATTAATAAGTAAAACTAAATGTAATAGATAAAAATGTAAATAGATAGTAGCCTTGAATTTATATCAGATTTATTCATTAGACCTCAAAGTATTTATTAAGTATATTTTTTCTTGTTG
>PVJC01048666.1:0-12449 GCA_004026665.1 Murina feae | reverse complement strand
TTTTAAAGAAAATTTTTAGGGAGAGAAAGAGAAACATTGATGGAAGAGTGCCATTTTGGCCAGCCACCTCCTGCACACCCACTTCTGTGGATCGCACAGGCACAGATCCCCACCGACAATCAAATCCATAACCCTGTGGTGTATGGGAAGATGCCCATGCAGTGAGCCACACCAGCCTGGGTGGTATATGCAGTTTAGATGACAATTTGCTAATCTCTCTAAACATAAACCCAACAACTTGGATTATACACCAAGTATCTGAAAAAAGTAACACTTATCCTATATAAGCCTAAAATGGTAAGTGTCTAGTAAGATGTTCAACCAACCAAGCATAATATGCTAATGATATGCTAAAGTTGCTCAACCACTTGCTAAGATGTATACTGACCACCAGGGGACAGACACTCCCACCGGTAGATTAGTTTTCAGCTGGTCAAGGCCAGACAAGCCCTGAAGCCCTCCCCAGTTCCTTCACTGGCTGGCCAACCTTCTGTATCCCTCCCCAACCCCAATCATGCACTGGGGGGTGGGTCCCTGGGCCTGGCCTGTGCCCTGTAGCAATCCAGGACCCCTGGGGGATATTGGTGAGCTGGTTTCAGCCTGATCCCACAGGCCACGCTGAGGCACCCCACTGGTGCATGATTTCATGCACCAGGCCTCTAGTATTCTTTAAAGATTTATTCAGAAATGTTTGTATCAGCTTTATTAGATACATATTTATAAAAAATGGATAAGCTGATGGTGATAAATTCAAAGATCCGATTGTTTCTCAGAAAAAAAAGATGAGTTACTAATATATCTTTAATAAATCTCCAAGTGTTGATGAAACATAAATTAAAGCAGAAATATATTTAGAAAATGTACTCTATTAAAAAGGAATGTAAATCCATGGTTACTAGGAAAGCTGTAAAGAACAGGGAGAGAGTAAAAGAGGTCATGAAGGAAGTTCCCAGTGACAGATGTGGTCAGGATTATGTGCGTAATGATGGTTTCACTTTCACGCACATGTTAAGATTTATGAAACGCTATACTTCACAAAAGTGACATCCCTGGACTGTCTTTGTCTTAGTTTTGCTGCCAGCACACCAATGGCTCTGATGGGAACATATGGGAGGTGACAGGAAGCCACAAAAATCTCGATAATATTCAATGACACTGACTGCTCTATAGAAGATAAACATGCCTGGAGTCCCTCAGATCTGTGTACACACCACTCCTATAGAGATCTTTTCCTCAGAAACATTCCTGGATGCACATTTACATGAGGACCATTCCACTTGATGGGCTTCAGTCTCGTCCAACAATTAGGTTAGTGTTTCTGCAGTGAAAGGGTTTTCTCTCACTGCCATGGTCCTCCAATCACTAACCAACACCCATGTAATTTAAGGCATCAGGGCACATGGCCCTCTTGCAAGACCTAGGCAGGAGGTTCCCTCATGTTTTAGCATCCCTTGAAAACAAGAAAAAAATTCACGCTGCTCCCAAACATACTTGAGGTTGTCACAGCTGCCCCCTCTTTGGAGTGATCTCTGTGTCTCAAAGCATCCATCTTCCCATGAGAAGTAGAGAATCTACAGTGTGGCCTAGGAAAATATGGGCAGGAATGTTAATTTAGAAAAAACTACTGAGCTGATTTCTGCAACACAGTCTTCCCCCATGGGCAAAAATGTTTGAGACCGAATAAAAGTTTTTCACTACATCATGCCTGGAGAGTCCAGGTCTCCTTAGAAACTAACCTACACAGTAAATAGAACAGCCAACATTAAAGAAGTCTTAGGAAAAAGCCTTCATTGTTTTATAAACCAAAGAGACGTGACACTTGTAGTTCTCCCACGGATGACTTAGGCACTCAATGAATTCATCACTGGCATCTAGGGAAAGTGTGTCCCTGAAAATGGCAGTTCTTCTGCAACCTTATGTTTACTAGAGCCAACAGTATTCACTCCTATGTGGTAACTCATGGCAGGGAAACAAGGAAGAACTAAGGGCCTCATTTTCTTCAACAAATTAGACAATGGAGTTAGCTTCCCTGGGCACATGAGGATGGTGATGGATGCCATCGGTAGGGACCTTATAGGTGCTGCAGGTGAAATACCTTCAGCAACAGAAATATGTACTTACATAGACCTGGCGACACGTCTCCATGTTAGAAAGTGCAAAATAGATACATCTGATACCAACATAAATACTAACAAACACAATAACAAAAAACGGTTGGTGGGATGTTACATAATGTCGGTGATTAAATGTACAAGATATAATTCAGACAAATGAGACTTCCCAAATATTCTTATTCTATTGTTAAGTCCTCACTAAGAAACTACATTTCCTAGACATCTACAAAATTTCTCACACTTGGGCTCTTTTCTGCAGAGCAAATTTAAAAATTTGGCTGCGAGAGATCTCAAATTAATTGCACTCATAATGGCTTTCTCCAGTGTGAACTCTCTGATGATATTGGAGACCATCGCTCCTTAAAAAAATTTCTCACATTCACTTCATTTATAAGGCTTTTCTCCTGTATGAACTCTCTGATGACGACGCAGGGCAATGCTCCAGGTAAAGTATTTCCCACATTCACTGCATTTATAAGGCTTTTCTCCAGTGTGAATTCTCTGATGACAATGAAGAGCAGTGCTACTGCTAAAAGATTTTCCACATTCACTGCACCTATAAGGCTTTTCTCCAGTGTGAATTCTCTGATGACAATGAAGGTCACTGCTAGTGGTAAAAGATTTCCCACATTCACTGCATTTATAAGGCCTTTCTCCAGTGTGAACTCTCTGATGACGACGAAGGTCAGTGCTTCTGGGAAAAGTTTTCCCACATTCATTGCATTCATAAGGCCTTTCTCCACTGTGAACACTCAGATGATAATGGAGGCCATTTCTACTGGTAAAAGATTTCCCACATTCACAGCACACAAAACACTGACTTCCAGCATGGACACCCTTTTCCTGAATAAACGTGTGGTTGCAACTAATGTCTTTCTTACATTCTTTTCTGGCGTAATAATTTTTTCTCCTTTGAAACATCCTCCCATGGGTTGAAATGGCATTTGGACTGTCCCTGGTCTGAGTAGCCTTTAGGTGGAGGTGTCCTGACCCAGTAAGGACACCCTGCCCAACCTCCCCGCATGTGAAACGATTCTGGGACGCATTGAAATTGCAGCTGTTTGCAAGTGAGATCCTGTCCACACCTGTAGTGAAAGTCTTCTCTCTCACATGCTGCTGGTGAAATTTTACACTGTAGTAAAACCGTTTTGCACACGCCCCACACTTCAACAGTGTCTGTCCATGCTCTGTTCCCTGCAGCTCCATCATGTGGAAAATGTTTCCCAGGACTAGCCCACAACTCTCACAGGGGTGGCTCTTCTGGGAAGACAAGAGTAACTTGGGATTCCTTGCCTGTGACACTCTTACTGAAACATTCTTCTCAGTTGCTGCCTCCACATGCTCTGCTCCACAGCAGCAACCTGAACAAAACGAAACGCTGGTGAGGTACATGTTGACCTTATAAAAACAGAGTATCTTCATCACAAATGTTTATCTGTCATGACTGGACATGATTCCATAGAAAGCTTTTCAAGACAAGTGAATTAGACTCTGAGGAAATGGCTGTTATACTTTTCTTGGCCCCAAAGGTCAGTGGGTGATGAAAATCTCACCAAGGGAGGAACAGAAGCACAGGATGGGACACAAAGAGGAGATGCAGGATCTGCTAGTTGTTCTTCCAGAAATGGCTTCTGTTAGGAACTTTCATGCTGGTGACGTGAGTCTGTGTAGGAAAATCTGAATGTGCTCAAATCTAAAAACCAATTGTATCAGAGCACTTGATGTTCTACCTCAATACAGTAATAGGTGTGCACTCTAAGGCTCTGCCAGCATGGACCAATGGTGGGGGGCACTAAAGAGAGACCTGTGAAAGAGGCAGAGGTGAGTTTAGAGAGCTTAGGTTATCCATGGACTGGGAATCCAAGGAGAATGAGCACTGATCACTATTTAAACTGAGTCATTGGCAAATTGTCAACAATAAGCAAGAACAGGTAGAACTGGGTGAGGAATGAGCAATGGTAACAAAACATTGCTGAACCAAATGGGTTCCTAAGTTATGAATATAACAAAACCCAGATGTAAAAACCTCCCCCATAGGCCTTTACTCAGGCAAAACCGCCTGCTGACCCACTGAGTCATTCATAAAGTCATGTTTCTATTGTGATGCACAAATGATTCCTCCACTTAATTTTAAGTTGATCCACTGCATGGGATAAATGATAGAAATCATTAAAGAAACATTGAAAAGATGGATGGTCGACACTGTGGTACAACAGCAAGCACAGATGAGATCACAGGCAAAAGAGCTACCGGACTGACATCAGCAAAAGGGCAGAATCAGGGATATGAGAATCTTGGCCCATCCCAGAGTAAGTAGACAGCTATCCATGAACAAAAATCCCATAGGAAATGGGGATAAGAGTACCATGAAGACAACCAGTATTATAGACACAAATAAATGAGAACTGTACTGAAAGGATGACTGAAAAGACTGGGTGAACAATAGTATTTGCAGACACCTACAGTCAAAAACGAGGGTCAGACTTACCTCCATCACCTAGTGTGCTTCTGCTATCATTGACCATAGTGGCCTGTTATTCGAAAAAATACTGGAAATTTTGTTTTTAAAAACCACAGAATGGCCCTAGCCAGTTTGGCTCAGTGGACAGAGCATAGGCATGCAGACTGAAGGGTCCCAGGTACAACTGCGCTTAAGGGCACATGCCTGGGTTTTGGGCTCAATCCCCAGTAGGGGGCGTGCAGGAGGCAGTCGATCAATGATTCTCTCTCATCATTAATGTTTCTATCTCTCTCTCCCGCTCCCTCCCACTCTGAAATCAATAAAAATGTATTTTTTAAAATACCTACAGAATTCCCTGGCCAGTGTGGCTCAATTGGTTGGAGCATTGTCCTGTGACCCTATAACCTGAAGGCTCTTGTATTCGATTCCAAGTCAGGGCACATATCAGCATGCAGGTTCCATTTCCAGTTAGGACATGTGTATAGACAACCGACTGATGTTTCTCCCTCACAATGATGTTTCTCAGTCTCTCACTCTCTCTTTCTCCCTCTCTCTCTCCATCTCTCTTCCTCTCTATCAGAAACTGATAATAAATAAATAAATAAATAAATAAATAAATAAATAAATAAAAAGTCCAGGGTAGCCAAACAAAAGCGAGAACTCAAAAAATCTAGAGACAAAGTAAATGAAAAGACTACCTACCAAAGCTCATGTATAAAATTCAGAAAATGCAATTCTAAGAGGCAATTTTATAGGGATAAATGCCTTCATTAGGAAAAATGATCACCAAAAATACTGGCACCTCAGAAAACTAGAAACACAACTAGAAAGTAAACCCAAAGGTTGCACAGGAAAGAAACAATAAATATTAGAATAAACATAAATAGAAGGGAGACAAGACAAAATACAAGAATACCTAACAGGTATTTTTTTTTAAAAGATACAAAATTGGAAAAACTTTAGCTATACAACTGGAAAAACAAAACAAAACAAAAACCAAGCCTCAAATAAATTGAAAAGAAATGAAAGATAAGACATTACACTTGACACTATGAACCACAAAGCATCATAAGAGATGTTGATGTTAGCAGATGACATGACCTTCCATAGAGAAATTTGTCAAGATAATTTCAGAAGATTATTCTGAAATTAATAAACAAATTCAGAGGCCCGTCTAGATAGCTCAGCTGGTGAGTGTGTGGTCCTGATGCACCACGGTTGTGGGTTTGATCCGCCATCAGGGCACATGCAGTGGAGAGCCAGTGAATGCATAGATGGGTAGAACAGCAGATCAATGCTTCCATCTCTCTCTTTCTCAGTCTTCCTTTCTGTCTCTAAATCAATAAATAAAGGATGGCCAGTATGGCACAATGATTGAAGATCAACCCATGAACTAGGGGGTCATAATTCAATTTCTTGTCCTGGCACATGCATAGTTTGGGGGCTCAATCACCAATGTGCTTCATGCAAGAGGTAGTCCATTAAAGACTATTTCTCACCATTGATATTTCAATCTCTCTCTCCTCCTCTTCCTCTCTAAAATCAATTAAAAAACTATATTTTTAAAATAATTTAAAGAATAAATAGCCGTGGCCCGTGTTGCTCAGTGGTGAGAGTGCCGGACTATGCACTGGAGGGTCATGGGTTAGATTCCCAGGTACCTGGGTTGCAGATCTGATAATGCTACCAGTAGCGGCACATGGGGAAGGCCAATCGATGTTTCTCCTCTCTTTCCTCTCTCATTTTTCTCTCTCTAAAAGAAAATCAATGGAAAAAATATTCACACTACCTAGGTGAAGATAAAAAAAGAATACAGAATTAAATTCAGAAAAGTTACAGGATGCAAAAGTAAACATTAGTTCCATTTCTACACACTAACAATAAATTCTTTGATAGAAAAATGAAGAAGGTAGTCAAACTTACAATAGCATGAACAAAATAAAATACTCACAAATAAATTCAACCGAAGGTGAAACAACTGTACATTGAACACTATAATACAGTGATGAAAGGAATGGAAGAAAACACAAGTAAGCTGAAAGATATCCTGTTTTCATGGATTTGAAAAAGATATATCCTGAAGGTATCTATAGTACACAAAGCTATCTATAGATTAAATGTAATCCTGACGATAACTCCAATGGTATTTTACAAAGAAATGAAAAGGGAACCTTGAAATGTATGGAACCAAAAGACCCCCACTAACAAAAACAATCTTGAGGAAGAACAAAGCTGATGGCATCAATTTATTGGAAAGAGAAAACAAGCAAAGAGTGTGTTGATGGAGAAACAGACAAATAGATCAATAGTACAGAAGAGAGAATGCAGAAATAAACCCAGGCACGTACTTTCAAGTAATCTTTGACAAAGCTGCAAGACACAGAAGAAATGTGTCAATGAATGGTGCTGCTAAAAATCAATATTCGCAAGTAAAACAACAAAACTGGACAGCACACATAAAATTTAACATAATATGCCCTAACTGGTTTGGCTCTGTGGATTAGAGAGTTGGCCTGGGGACTGAAGGGTTCCAGGTTCAATTCTGGTCAAGGGCATTTACCTTGGTTGCAGGCACATCCCCAATAGGGGCTGTGCAGGAGGCAGCTGATCCATGTTTCTCCCTTATTGATGTTTCTAACTCTCTATCCCTCTCCCTTCCTCTCTGTAATAAAATATATTTTTTAAAAAATTTAACATAACATGAATGACAGAATTAAATATCAATGCTACAACTTAAAAGTCCTTCAAGACAACCTAGACAAGAAGTTTCAGAGATTTGTTCTTTACAGAATTTTCTGCATGTGACACCAACCACCAGACAAAACAGAGAAAACAAACAGTCCAGATTAGAACAAATAAAAAAAGCTTCTTCACAGCACAACAGCAATAAACAAAATGAACTGAAAGGCAATCTAGAGGAGGGAGAAAACACTCCCAAATCCCATAAAGGAATCGCTTGGAGATATTGTGGATTCAGTTCTGCTCAGCACAATAAAGCGAATACTGCGATAAAGACAAAAATTCACACAAAAAGTTGGAGTGCCCAGGGAATAATAAAGGTATGTTAATACTATACTGCAGGCTAAAAACAATGCAGTGACTCTGTTTCAAAAGCAAACTCTGGTATGACTTCATGAAAAATACTTCATTGCTTGGACTGGAAGCTGGTAGATTCCTGAAGAATCTTAGTCAAGACTTTGTCAGGTTACAAACACTAATCCACATTAGTTGCTTGTCTACAGAGCCTTCAACACTACTGCAAAGGTAGCAATGAGATTCAATAAATGAAAAACATCCAGACGTAATTTTAGACTTTGGGATCTCCACGCTAAGGACCACTTTGCAAGCCCAGGCTGGCAGTGCCGTTCAATGCTTCACTGAAGAACTACTCTGAAGAGTTACGCTTCCAGGACAAATAATAACACTCCCAAGAGACTGGCCTCACAAGATGGGGTTGCACTTTATTTTGACAGGTCTTTAACTGGGGCGGTTCAGAACCTGTACTCTGTCAGTTCTCCTAGATGGTAGGTCATGTGATTATAATTAGGTACTACAACTGGAATTGCGTTATGTTGCTCTTTCTACGTTGGCTTAGGTACTGTGCATAATTGTAAGAGCTGAGATGTTAAAGAAGATGAAATCCAAAACATAAAGGATGGAATATGCCTATATGAACCCTGTTTTAAGACTGCTCTGGATAGCCCTAGCCAGTTTGGCTCAGTGGATACCATGGGACTGAAGGGTCCTAGGTTAGATTCTGGCCAAGGGCACATGCCTGGATCACGGGCTCAATGCCCAGTGTGGGCCGGGCAGGAGGCAGCCAATCAATGATTCTCTCTCGTCACTAATGTTTCTATCTCTCTCTTCCTCTTCCTTCCTCTCTGAAATCAATAAAAAAATATATATGTAAAAAAAAGACTGCCCTAGAAAGAAGGCCTTATTATTCCCTTCCATAAGAATGACTGCCCTGACCGGTTTGGCTCGGTGGATAAAGTGTCAGCCTGCGGACTGAAGGGTCCCAGGTTTGATTCCGGTGAAGGGCATGTACCTTGGTTGCGGGCACATCTCCAGTGGGGGGGTGTGCGGGAGGCAGCTGATCGATGTTTCTCTCTCATCGATGTTTCTAACTCTCTATCCCTCTCCCTTCCTCTCTGTAAAAAATCAATAAAATATATTTGGAAAAAAAAAGAATGACTTATGACTTTTCCTAAGAAAATATGCTGGGTGGGGCAAAAATAGGTCTACAGTTGTTCATTCAGAAAATCTATCTAATAACAGGTAATATGCAAAGGGTTAGGACACCATCATAGTAACGACCAATCAGCAGGCTGTGTGCACAGCAGGCGCAGGTCTGTGAGGCCTTGGAGCATCTGGAAAGGGGGCAGGGCCACGGCAGAGGTCTCCATCCCCATGCACCTACACCAGGGGTTAGGCATGCATGCGCAGCGGGAGGCCTCCACCGCTGCCCTACATCTACACGCTGCCCTACACTCGGGGTTGCAGGTCTCCCCTGGCTTCTATCTACCTCTTTGGGGCAATCTAACACAGAGCCCTGGATGGGTGGGCGGGGCCCACCTCTTTGGGGCAATGGATCGCACTCAGGCCAGCTGGAGGACTCCCAACCTCCACCCCTAGTATACAATTTTTGTGCACTGGGCGACTAGTAATATAATAATTAATAAATAATAATAGGTATTCTAATTCTTCCCAATTTGTCCCATTTAATAAAAGGTTTTAAATTATAAAAAAAATAACTAAGAATACAAGAAGCCCTTGTTTCACTTATAACTTTAAGCCTACTTTTCCTCCATTCTGTATACACAGTATATTTCATATCGTAAAGTTGTGTAAGTGGTTTCTAGCTCCTCCTCCACAAGACACAGCTGGTAGATTTTATCATTTACACAGGCTACAAGCTCTGCATTTAGAAATGTGTATGTCCACCTCTTGATGATAGTCATTGACCAAATCCCATGCACAGGGAGACATTTCGGGGACATTCAGTTTGATTTCATTTTTTAAAAATACATCTTATGTTGGGACTACCTTCATTTTCTGCACTTATTTGTACTTGTGGAGGCTGATAAAATGTAAGTAGCTATGTGCATGTTTACGAAAAAATGTTTATTGAAGTGATTCCATTAGTACTGTGTTCTAATACTTGAAGAATGACCTGCATTTTTAGAACTTTATTTTTTTTAACTGCACAACTATAAACCAGGAAATGTTCTCCCGCCTTTTTAAAAAACAAAAAGTAATTTTTTTATTATAACGTATCTGTAATACTGTAAAGGTGCATCCTATACATATTCAATAAAAATCATATCGTAAAATTTAAAAAAATATATTTCACTGCTAAGCGCTAGTAACAAGCATCTGAACTTGCTAGAAACATGGTAGCACTAAACCTGCTGAATGCAGGGTTGTCAAAAACATGCTATTTATAAGAAAGGGAGTGTGGGGGAGCAATATCTGCAAAGCACAATTAAGCACATGCGAAAATACGTGTTCCTGGGGAGATGGGGTGTAATGTGGGGATAAGGACACATATGTAATAACTTAATCAATACAAAAATAAAAACATAAAAAAATAAAATATATGTGGCCCTGACTGGTTTGGCTCAATGGATAGAGCGTTGGCCTGTGGATATAAGGATCCCGGATTCAATTCAGGTCAAAGGCATGTACCTTGGTTGGGGGCACATCTCCAGTGGGGAGTGTGCAGGAGGCAGCTGATCAATGTTTCTCTCTCATTGATGTTTCTAACTCTCTATCCCTCTCCCTTCCTCTCTGTAAAAAATCAATAAAATATATTTAAAAATATATATATATACATATATATATACATACACACATATATGTGTGTGTGTTCCTGTATGTAGTAAGCAATTAATATATAAAATATACAAGGTATTCAAAAGACTTTTTAACCAAAAACTACAGTTAATATGTAGGATAAGGATGTAGAAACAATTTAACAATTCTACAAAAAATAGGTACAAATGACCAACAGGAATATAGAAAATGCTTTCCTCACTGATCAAGGTGGAATCCCTCAGGCTTCCTGCAACACTACCAACCACAAGTCATTCCCTGTGAATTTAGTGCAGCGGGGAGTATTGGGGCTTCAGGAATCGAAGGGAGCAGTGGAAACAGACCAACCCTCCTCAGGACAGCAACTACCCAGGAAACTGGAAAATCAAGCAGTACCACAGTCTACATGGGAGGACAGAGCACACCCTAAGACAAGCATGTCAAACTCTCGGCCCGCAGTCCTCAAGCAGCCCACAAAGAATATTTTTGCAGCCCTGCCAATATAATCGTATGCGAGAAACATTTTAATAAAAATTTCTTAACTTAATTTTTACAATATCCTGTTATTCATAATTATTAATAATGAACTACATTTGCTAATGAGTGATTAATGGTGTTGCATTCATTTCCCTTACTCACCTGAAATGCAGGTGTACCATTTCTCTCCACTAACACTAGTAGCTAATATTTTAGCAGCCTATTGCCGTATCATTAGCCTTGTACTGACTTGTTTGGTGTGCAAAACAGAAAATATTTAGCTTTCGGAGAATAAGAAAAATAGGTTTTTTTGCATTACGCTTATTAATTTGTGCAGTTAATCAGTGTTCAGTATGAATTTCAGTATGAAATTCAGTATTCAGTATGAAATTCAGTATGAATTTTTAATTTAAATGTTCTAATATGTTATGTTAAAGATTACTCATTAATTTCAGCCTTTTTATTCAGCATGTGTCTATCAAAATAAACCTACATTTCTATGAAAACTGTAGCTTTTGTTTTTTTGCAGATCATGTAAACTTAAACCTTATATACTTGGACCGAGTTAGACTTTGAGTTTGACATGCTTGCCCTGGGAGATGGGACCTGGGAAATGGCAAAGCCAAGTTCAGGACACTGGTGAGAGTGAGGGTCTTACCCAGTGAGGATAGAAGTTCAAAGTTCTCCAGCATCACATTCAGGTACAGCTGTCTCTGACCCTCATCAAGGAGGCTCCACTCCTCCCTGGAGAAGTACAGGGCAATGTCCTCCAAGGTCACGCCAACCTGTCAGAATGGAGACAATTGAAAGCAGAGCTGTCTCTCTTAGAACCTGCACTCCTACTTCTTACACACCTTCCTCCCCTCAACCTCCTCCAGGGCATCCGGTTATTGTGGACACCAGGCCTTAATGACAGTGCAGGCTGCTCTCTCATCACAGCCCCATTACTCACTGTGATGGCCCTCAGCAGAGCAGCTGGGTTGGAGAGGGAAGGATTGGGGGGAGGGGAGGGGAGAGAGCAATGCCATTTAAGGTCTGGGTGATGCCTGCAGGGCCCCAGCCTCCCTGCCAAGCAACAGCACTGCAGTCTCCTGGATCCTGCCTCCAAGACAAAGCCAAGCCTGGGTTTATGCTTCCCCTTTAAGTCCCCACACCAGGTCCCGGGGCCATCAGCTCCCACTTCCTCCAGAGGTGCACACCACTGGGTAATGCTGATCCCCTTCCCATGTTCAGACCCCAGGTTCACCCCCTCAGCTCTGCCCCCTTCCTGCTCCAATGCCACTGGGTCTCCTGGGCTCCCCCGTGAACTGGGCACATGGCGTGTAGAGAGCTTGTGGTCCAGCCGCATCCAGGACCACCCCAGGCCCTGAAGGATGCACAGCCTGGAAAGCCCCGGATGAGGCTGTGACGCCCTCCCTGCAGCCTCTGCTCTTTCCCTCAATACTCACAGCCTCACCCTCAGGGAACCTCAGGTGCAAGTCACCCCTGTCCTCTCTGCCCTGCACTTGCTGTGTCCTCAGCAGCCACCACACTCCTCTCTCCCTCCACCTTCCTCACGGTCCTCCACGCGGGACTGAGCTGCA
>PVJC01048665.1:0-12480 GCA_004026665.1 Murina feae | reverse complement strand
GCCCACCGCACAATGGCGCGACCGGGGAGGGAGTGCCGGTTTCAGGAAAAACCAAAGGATTTATAGGGCCGGAAGTAGTGGGTGGGGTAACGCGTGTGGCCCCTGTTGATTGGTCAAGGGAAGGTCTTTAGCCGGGCATTTCCTCTGCATCCCTATTGGCAGATTTTCACTCTCGCACCACCCTTCCGCCCTTACAGTCTCACTGAATCTTGGAAAATAAACTCTGTAGTGAATATTTTGATCCAATTTGGCTGCTAAATAGAAAAAAGAAAGGTTAATTTTTCCAAGATGAAATAGCCAATATTGAGCTCTGCATAGTTAGATTCAAGCCCAAGTCTAGTTGCAAACTAAATGCTTGGGGTTTCACTGTGGTCAAAGTATTACCTTGGTTCTTGTCTCCTTGAGGGAAAGGTTTCAATCCAGGGACAAAGTGTAAAAAAGCAAGCAAGAATTATTGACTGCAGCAAAAACAAGGAAGGCATAGAAGGAGCAACAGGAGAGTCTAGGCTGGGAGACAGGTTCAGGGGTTAGCTTGGGATGAGTTGCTGCTGCCCCTGGCTGCAGGTCTCCTGGGGTCCCTTAGAGGTCAAGGGAGACCTGCCTGTAGGGGAAGGATAGGAGAAGGGAACAGCATAGGTATGCTCCCTGGAGGGAGATCAGATCACACTGGGACCTTTGTTTTCAGGGGTGTTAAAGGTTAGGTGTTTAGGGCAGGTTTTAGGGGCAGATCAATAGACTATTCATCAGCTTTATGCTGATGGACCAAAATGAGATTCATTCTCTTACTTCGTCCATCCATTGGTGTGGCTGGGAAATGGCACTGACTGGATTTCTATCTGTCTCTCTGAGTACAGTGATTTAAGCTGTTTACTCTCCGGTTGGGGAGAAGTGCAACCAATTACTCTAAAGTATCCTTGGTTTAGGGAAGATAGGATTTATGAGGTGGCTGCAAACTGTTTATCTGTCTCAGTTCCTTTGTGCAGCTTGTCCTGTAGTTCTCTCAGCTTTTACCATCTATACTAATTAAAGGTAATATACTAATTAGACCAGGTCGACCAGACATCTTCCGGACGTCCAACTTCCCTCCTGACAGAGCCACGGTGGTGGGGGCTGATGCAGAGGCAGTTAGGGGCCATCGGGCTGGCGGGGGAGCAAGCAGTTAAGGATGAGATCAGGCCAGTGTCGGGGAGCAAGCAGGGGGTGATCAGGCCAGCAGGGGAGGGCAGTTAGGGGCAATCAGGCAGACAGCAGGCAAGATAAGCAGTTTGGAGCCAGTGGTCAGGATTGGGCCTAAACTGGCAGGGCAGTCAGACATCCCCCATGGGGTCCCAGATTGGAGAGGGTGCAGGCCGGGCTGAAGGACACCCCCCCCCCATGCACGAATTTCATGCACCAGGCCTCTAATCCTATATAATAAAAGCCTCATATGCAAATTGTCCCCTCAGGAGTTTGGGAGTTCGACCACTTGCTATGGTGTGCGCTGACCACCAGGGGGTGGAGCGGAACATGGTGGGGCATTGGCAATGCGGCACTGGCAGCGGGCAGCAGTGGAGGTGCTGCTGACCCCGATGGGTCCCAAAGAGAATGGGACTATGGCAGGATGGTGGAGCAGGTGTGCGAGTGGCACCAGGCCAAGGCAGGTATGAGGGAAGGCCCCATCAACCTGCCAACCATCCCGCAGACACAACCAGTGGCAGCAGGTGGGGGCACCACCAGCTCCCAGGCCCCGATCCATCGCCTCACAGGTGGGATGGTGGAGCAGGTGGTGGGGTGGCACCAGACCACGGTGAGGTGTCAGGAGGGGCTGCAGGGCTGTGAGGCTGGGGTGTGAGCTGGGCCTGATCCCTGCAGGCCCCCTGAGGGACCCATCCATGCATGAGTTTGTGCACTAGGCCTTTAGTACTATACAAAAGCAGATCAGAAGCTGCGGGGATTCCATGTGAGTCAGACTAAAAACTGAAGCTGCAAAATATTTCACTTTCTCTTTGTAATAGTCCCCTGACTGTACCTGAGTTGTTTGCTTGTTACTTACAAATGTACCAACTAATTTTACATCTCAAGCTCTCACCTTACATTACTTTATTTGTAATGCCCTTCCCTGTCCTACCTGCCTGGCTGAGCTCTTTCCAGGAATAGCACCTTGGTGGGGATTAGGTACAAGAACCAGTAACTGTAAAACAGCAGTGGCTTAAAGGAGATATTTATTCCATTCTCATGTAAAAAGTCCAGGTTTGGTATAATGGCTCGGTCTGCCAGGCCCAGGCTGCTCCCACACTGGGTGTGGTCATCATCCTTCAAGTTAAAGGCATCATCTGTACCTGTAATCAGATGGAGGAAGAGATCCAGAAGAGGACAGCAATACAAGTCAGCTCACTGTCTGTTTTTATTTTATTTTTTACATTTAAGTTCAGCTCCCTCTTAAGGAAGGTTCCCTCAGGCACTCAGGACAGTTCCACTTATTTTTACTGACCGCAGGTTAATAAGCTGGCCATGCTTCATTTTAAATGAAATTGTGAAATTTAGTCTTTATCCTAGATTGGGCATCTGCCTGGCTAAAACTATTGCTATGGAGATAGAGCATAAAAAGATACTCTTCTATGAACTAGCTTCTAATAACTCGTTTAAACACTCTTAGAAACTTAGCAACATAATTCTCAGGGCAGGTACTATATTCTGTATTTCTGTGCTTCAGTTAAAACATCATATATTGCATTATTATTTTTTGTATTGTTTATTTTGTTTTTAACATATCTTGCTTCCCAAATTATATTTTAGGTCCCTCAAGTGCTGGAACCATATTTTAATTGTTTCTGTATCCCTGGTAGCCAGCAGGTGATTAGGAGCAAATGATTGCTAAATGAAGGAATGAAGAAATAAGCATCTGGATCTGATACTGAAACATGGGATTTATCTATTGATGAAGCCTACCTGGAACTTTAAGGAAACAATCAGTTGTGAGGGTCTATGGGAGGAGCTAGGGCTTATGGAAATTCTAAGTAATTATGAGAACACTACACACCTAGAACCTTACAGGAAGAACTCTACGTTTATAATAAAGCTGTATGGTTCTAACTTCCCCTTCCATTAACTTCCTTTTCCTGATATCAGGGTGTGGAAAGTCCGGCCAGGGAGCTGTACAAGGCTTGAGAAATAATTCGGTCTGGCCCTGCCAAGGCAACCATAGTCAGAACTTGAAATTCAATAAATTTAGGAGCTTTTTTCATAGCAACATAAATTTATATTAAACTAGAGGCCTAGTGCATGAATTTGTGCATGGATGGGGTCTGGCCTGCCTGGCCCCACTTGGGCCAGATTGAGGCTAGGTCTGTCGGGAGGAGGAGATGACAGGATGTTGGCTGGTTGGCCTTCCCTGATCAGGGCCCGATCATTGTTGAGCCAGCTGGGGGGCTGCACCCCAATTGGGGTTAGGGGACCGATTGAGGTTGAGGGAGGGGCTGCAGGAGGTTGTCTGGCTGGCCCCGCCCCCTACTAGAGTGGGGATGCGATCAGGGGCAGGGTCAACCAGGGGGAGGGGCTGTGGGCCTATCGTGGTGGGGTGGGCCAATTAGGGATGGGACTGGCTGGTGGGAAGGGCAGGAGGATGGGGGAGCATTTGGCTTGCCGGCCCTACCCTTGATCAAGGTGGGAGAGTCTGATCAGGGGCAGGCTGGCCAGGGGGAAGGGCCATGGGAGGTTGGCTGGTGTTCCCCAACCTCTGATCCTGCCAGTTCGCTGGCCACAGTGGGCATCATAGAGACTGGTTATTGGCCGTTCCAGTCATTTTGATGACTGGCTTTTTATATATATAGATGAACTATATTAAGTCAATGATGTTAAAAATATCCAAATGACCCTTGGCAGAAAAAAGGTTCCCCACCCCTGCCTTATATAAACACTCCTTCATCTTGGCACGCAGGCCAGAGTATACACTTGGCTTGAGATTTCTGCATGCATTGACTTGCAATCCTTTATTTTTCCCCAAATAAATCATTTTTGATGACAAAATGTCTAGTTATTATTTTTTAATAGACACTATTAACTCTTAGAACCCGAGGCCTTTAACTTAATTTAGACATTTCTGGCATTAATTGCCTAACTAAACAACTAGGAATCCTTTTATCTCATTAATGATACGATTTTCAGTAAAGTGATACGGGAGATATTACTATAAAATAAATTTAAAATGTATTTGTGATGTAATTATAAATTAATGAGTGTGTTTAATGTACTAATGGCACAGTAATGAAACACCATTAACATTCTTAAATTCCCAGGGCCAGTTTTATTACTAGAATAAGAAGAGGTTGAGTTGTTTTAATGAATATAAGGCTAATTACCCTGCTCTCATTTTCCACCTCAACCAGAAAGAGTCACAACAGACCTGAGATGGGTGGGTCTCTACACTAATAAAAGGGTAATATGCTAATTAGACCAGACATCACTCTGGATGTCCTTCCTGAGGAAGCTGGGGGTGGGGCGAAGCCAGCTGGGGTCCCAGGTGCCTGGGGGTGACCCAGAAGGAGGGAAGCCAGTGCTGGCAGCCAGGAGAAGGAAGGCTTACTCTTGCATGAATTTTTGTGCATCAGGCTTCTGGTTAAGCATAATTAGTAGTTTGAATCTCAATCTTGACCCTTACTTTTTCTTCTAAGGAGTTTGAGATAGAGGTTAAGTGATCTGCACAATGCTCCCAGCTTTAATTTTCAACCTATGTTGGAAAGTTAATTATTGGTATATTTATACTTTGTGAGCATATTTGTAAAAGTTCTCTTAAAAAGGCAATTTATTCTTTTTTAGAAAATTACCACAGGGACTAGCACAAGTAATTAAAGATAAGGTGGTTGGAAGAATCTTAAGAATTTGAATCTTACAAGTATTTATTATCTTAAGCGTTGAGTCTTGAGAAATGTGGTAGAGATATTGTTCCCCAAAACCCAGTCGTTGTTTTTTCTCCCACTGTAAGAACCAGGCACACGGCCATCCAAAACAAACACGAGATTTTCCTGCTCTACTTGCAGCTTGTATCAATATACCAGTTTCTTAATGTCTATGAATTTCAGTTTCCTCACTGGTACATTACAAATAATAATGTCTGCCTCTCATTTTATACATAATTCTATTAGAGTGCATATTAATGCTAAAATACTGTAACTTTTCATTTAGACATTTCTCTACATTATCTTGAATTCTGTAAGACCTAGATTATGTTTAGTTCATATTTGTATCCCAGTGTCCAGCTCTCAGTACATTTTTATTGACTCTAAAATGACTGTGCAGTACAATGCAGCAATAAAAACTAAAGCAGACCGGGCATTTTTCATACCTGTCATATTAAATGCAAATCTCAAGCTTCTCTAGCCGGCAGGTAAGGCATCCTTGGAAGCAAAATTGAGCCTTCGAAGTCAACTAGAATACAGTGTAACTTGATAAGTGACTTCCTCATTGTTTCCTACCTGCTTTCATAATCTGCGCAGCTTCAGCCCTAGCCGGTTTGGTTCAGTGGGTAGAGCATTGGTCTGCAGATTGAAGGGTCCCAGGTTCCATTCCAGTCAAGGGCACATGCCTGGGCTGTGGGCTTGATCCCCAGTAGGGGGCGTGCAGGAAGTAGCCAATCAATGATTCTCTCTCATCATAGATGTTTCTATCTCTCCCTTTCCCTTCTTCTCTGAAACCAATAAAAATATATTTTAAAAAACAATAATCTATGCTGCTTCCATTGATGTCACTGTGCCCTTTGCTCTCTATGCTGTAGCTTCATGGCTAAGTTCCTCCAACTCACCAAAATTTTTATAAACTCAAGGCTTTATAAAAAATTTATCTAGAATAGTTGTCCCTCTATATTAGTCAAGATTCTCCGAAGAAACAGAACCAATAGAATTATATAGAGAGACATATACATATAGGGATGGGCAAAAGTAGGTGTACAGTGCATATGGAAAAGGACACACCGTTCACTATTCTTACAATAGCTGTAGTAACACAAAAGAATGTCACCCACAACAGTAAACCTACTTTTGCCTGCCCCCGTATTTCTGTGGAAGATGGAAGTACCTGCTCTAATCCTGCTTCTTCATCACCTGCCCCTCAGACAGACAAAACACAAACAGTCAAAATACTAACCACGGTTTGATCTTTAGGTTTCACTCCCTGGGGCTTCTATTAGAAACATAAAATCAGAAATGCAGTGATTTATTTGACAAAGAAGTGTATCAGGGAACACCCAGTCGGAGGACAAAGAAAAAAGCAGCACTTGCTGTAGTGTAGGCAGAAGCTTTTGCAGTCCCACCTAAAACGCTAGAAAAGACGCTTGGCTTTACCTGGCGACACACATCTGCTCTGTCACACAGGGCGGTCCTGATGGACACCGATGCCCACATTCCCGCAGGCAGTGCCGGCCTGCCTACGGCTCACGTGCCTCAGACTGTGGCATGACCTTCTGCCAGAGGGCAGTAGGGCAGGGACGGCTGTCTCTCTCTCTTTTTTAAGCTCCTTAAAATAGCTGCAGGATTCTCATCAGCCAGGCTCATCTGAGAACTAAAGACTGCTTTCTGTAACTATTGGCTGGTCAAGCCTGACCTTCAAGGCAAAAAACTGAACCTGCATGGTTCCTTCCTAGAGACCTGTGGTTAGGGGGGTGAGTTAATTCTCAGATCAAGGAGAAGCTACGTCAAACAGTCACCAAGGAGGATGCGGGTGGGGAGGGCGGTGGGTTCGAGGAGACCGGTGGTGCTCCAGTGTAAGAGTTGCGTGCGAATCACCTGGAAGGCTGGTTCAAATACGGTTTGGGCCCCACCCCCAGCATTCCCGGTTCCACAGGTCTAGAGGGCGGCTGAATTTACATTTCCAAGAGGTCCCCTGGTGAGGCTGATGTTAGGACCACACTTTGTGATCCAAGGACACACTCTAAAAACCACTGTAATAGAAAAATATTAGGATATTTCTTATCTCAAATGCACGCCTGCACCCTCAGTAAACTAGCAAATTGAACTCTGACTCAGCAGTGCTTCTCTGAGATACACAAAACCGACGGCATCGGACTTGCCTGGATTGCTTGTAAAATAAGGGCGACTTCTACTCCCCACTCCAGACTTAATTATGTGGATTGCTGGGGGCAAAGACAGAAAATTGCATTTTAAACCGGGCGGGGGGGTGGGGAGGGGGAAGATTAATGAATGCAGATGGGTTCTTGAGAACCACTAACGTTTTACATTTGCCAAAGAATGAGAGGAATTCACGAGTTTAACAATGTTTGCAATAGAATGTATCTGGTCCTCAGAAGAAATAAAGACCAGGAGACTGTCATTTGGGGTAGTTTTGGAGAGCACATTTATTGGGACTTATCCAAGGAAAAAATTCAAAGTGATCTTTCGGGTTTCTCTTAATCTTCTAATCATTTTTAAACTTGCGTAATATTGGCGTGTTATACTCTGTATATTACTACGGTAATGTAGGGGGTTTTGTTTGTTTATTCTTGAACAATATAGCCTGGGTCTTCATACCTACAGTCACCACGTAAAGTCACCATCTGTCCCATGGAATGGTATTCAGCTATGTGGTGTTTCCATACTGGCTGCACGTTAGCATCAGTGGCTAGCTTTTACAAACCACAGAATCACTCCTGGGAAGGACGGGGCAGGGACTAAGCATCTTTACTTTTTACAAACTTCTCAAGTGTTTTCTGGAGTCAGGGTTGAGGAGAGCTCCACCGAATGCTCATTGTCCCAGTGCTGGAAATAGGAGCTTCTCTTCTGAATTTACTGCATTTTTCCCCTATAAAATAAAAGACCTAGAATAATTCTTGCCAGATCCACAGTTCATTCTTCATCAGTTCTTGCACTGCTGTGGAATCTAAAATAATCCCAGTCGCTGGATTAGATTTCTGCTAGACCAGCATCTTGCACATGTTTAATAGCCATCTATTTTCTGTCCCAAAGGACTTCTTTGCTATTTTAATCTGACGGAAAGACTTTGATGAGTTAATTGACTAATACAAGGCAGACCTCACACCTGACTCTTCCCTCCAGCTCCATCACAGCTAGATTTTTCAAACAATTATGCTCATTGCATTTATAGCCACAAGGTGGCGGGCCGATCCATTTAATAACAATGCAGCTTCAAAAATGGCAAAACTATAGTTTTCCTATTTGTCGCTAATAAAGGTGTCACCTTTCTGTAAACAAAGACCACAGAATCTTACAACTACCGGGAAATACGAGAGATCACCATTGTCAACTTTTTTACCTTTTAAAAGGGGAGATGCATTACATATTTTTAATTGTCTGATTTTTCTAGTGCCTCGGAATCCAGATAAAATTCTAACACACTTATCTCAGACACATGGAAATCCTTACGTTAAAAAATTAACAGTAATGCATATCCAAGAAAGAAAATAAAAACATATTAAAAAAATAAAGCAAATCTGCTTCCTCATTTGATTTTAATTACCTAACAGGTAAAAAAAAAAAAAAAAAAAGCCCTGCCCAGTTTTCTCAGTAGTTAGAGAGTTGGTCCCATGGGCCAAAGGGTCATGGATTTGATTCCTGGTCAAGGGCATGTACCTTGGTTGCAGATTCGAGCCTTGGTCCTGGTCTGGGCGTGTGCAGGAGGCAACACATGACTGGAGTCTCTCATGGATGCTTTTCTCTCTCTATTCCCTCCCCCTCCCTTTCACTCTCTCTAAAATATCAATGAGAAAAATATTCCTAGGTGAGGATTTTAAGAAAAAAGGAGGAGGGAGACCAAATAAAAATTTATAGGAAGGAAAAAGGAAAATGCTTGGTGTTTTATCTCAGTGTTTACATCCCTGAGGGTTTGTTTCTATGAAAGGTGAAGTTTGTTGATCAACTGTCACTGCCATCCAAAAAGCAGGCACCATCCTGGCTGGGTGGCTCAGTTGGCTAGAGCATCATCCCAATACGCCAAGGTTGCAGGTTCAATCACCTGTCCGGTCACATACAAGAAAGAATCAACCAATGAACACATAAACACGTGGAACAACAAATCAATGTTTCTCTCTCCTTTCTAAGGAAAAAAAAAGCAGACATCAATGATAAATTCCTTTAAATATATCTCAGGACTGAGTTTATTCTCATTGCCTCCGTCTGTAGATTGTCAATGAAGAGCTTCCTCAGGTGCAGGTGGATACAGGAGGCTGAAGCGGGAAAAGGAAATGAACATTTTTTGAGCAGCTTTTGTCAAACTAGCTCTACTCTTTGTTTATTTAGGAGTTTAAGTTTTCAGATAAGGATAAAAAGAGTAGAACTACATTTTGGTATTGCTTTAAAAAGAAAAGATAAAAAATTAAAAAAAAAACAAACACATTTGCAGCCACAAAATATACACCAAAGTAATGTTGCTTATAATGGTCAGGTCTACTAAAGAGATTACACATACCTCCTGCATACCATGCCAGTTGCCCTCTCACTAATTAATTTTGACCCACACTGGTCTTGTATCTGTTTCTGAAACTACATTAAGCAATTTCCTCTTTGGGGGCTGAGCACATGCTGGCGTGTTCTACTACGTTGCTCCTCCCTTAGCTCTTCATGTCCAACTCATTCTTACACTTCGTCTTAGCTTAAATATTACAATCTCTAATCACCCAGTTAGATATCACAGCTTCCCTGCACTATCACTCTGAATCCAAAACTGTTTTTTTTTGTTTTACTTATAACACTAATTGGAACTTGTATTTTTTTAGTTGCCTTTTTACTTAGATTTTGCAATTTCTTTTATTAGAAAGAGTGTATATTCCATGAAGCCAAAGACCATGTCTACTTTTCATTCATTCAATAATTGTGTCACTTGAATATTTGATTTGTGCCTACTATGGATCAGATGCTATGCAATTAGGCACACAATAAATGTCTATTAAATAAATAAAAATATCTCTTTAGAAGAAATCCCCCCTTTTACATTTTTTATATAGAGAGAAGCAAATAGTAAAAGTTTACACTCTTGAATTTATCCAAAGTAGATAATCTCATTTGAATCTCAATGAAAAAGTTGAAAGAATGATGCAAAAAATTAATAAATAGACTTAACCCAGATACCTCAAATTTTTATTGGACAGAAGTAAACAGGCCAGAAAGACTTTCTTCAAAATGATTCCAATAAGGGAGTGATATTGAATTCAAATCCGGAAAAACACGGTGGAGAAGTTTTTAAGAGCTGGGGTGAGCTAATAACAAGTTACTGGAGAACAGTACGGGAGTGTTGGCCGCTGTGGCGAGTCTATCTGTGACCACACAAGAAATAAAATTGTTCCTTAAAGTTTTGATAATTAATTTTCAACTTGATTACCACTCAAAAGTCCAACTGATTCCATAACATGGCGACTCTGAGACAGCTTCCTAGGCTCACGGGTGCACATGCAGTACAAAAAAAGAAAAAAAAACTGCTTTAAAACTCGATTGCTGCCTGACCAGCATGGCTCAGTGGCTGAGCGTGACCTATGAACCTGGAGTAGGGCACTAGAAAAGGAAATTATTATAATGCGATTAACCAATGCTACCCAATACATTTACTTTTAAAATGATATATAGCAAGCATTTGGCACCCATTTCTAGTTCTATTTCTTTAAATAAAGAGCGTGACTATATGATATTTTTAACTTTATTTTTGTATGTTTTAATTTTGACTTGCTCTTTCTGAATGCATTGACTGATGATCTGTATATTCAGCTTCAGCTTGAAGCATAGCATGTAGACAGCAATGCAACGGGGGAAGACTTTCAGATGTGCTTTGTTGAAAATTATTCAAAGTGGCGTCTGCACTCAGCAGGGAAGAATGTTGTAATTATGAGGAATGCCTGCCAAGAGCACCAAAGGGAAACTTGTGGCATATATGCCTTCAATTTACCATCATGGATATAGTTTGAAGTCTTTATTGAAAGGAATAACAGAACTTGAATGCAATGAAGACAGAGAAACAATATAGAGGCAACAGCCATGTAATGGAGGAGAACTACACAATGAAGAAGATATGTATTCTTTGTGATTGCTAGAGTCTAATAGGGGAACAGCAACACTTCTATTAATCTCTTTTCTACATATACCAAAGGATAATTAGCATAAAAACAGTAACCCCTTATTCAAAGCTGGGATGAAATTTGAGTTTCTAAAGATTCTTCTCTAAAAGATACATCCAGGGGAGAGAAATGTAGATCTGTTTGTATAAACAACCCTGACTGTTTCCAAAGAAGCAATATTCTTACAACTGGGTTTGATACAATTTATTGTTCTGGGGTCAGCAGAGCGTAATGGTTGTGCTTATGGTCTCTTGAGAAAGACAATCTTGGCTTAAATCTGGATTCTAGTTCTTACTAGCCATACAACCTTGACAAAATTTTTCAACCTCTCTGGGCCTTAGTTTATTATAGTGACAGCAATAATGATGATACTGTCTCATAGGATATTGGGGCAGTACATGCTTTAATGCGTTCAGCACTAAAGTACTGGTGCTAGCAATACTAGAATCAATCAATAAACATTAACTGTATCTTAGGGACCAAATATGACCAGATTCCCCTTCATATGTATGTCCTTTGTGATATTTTCCTCCATTTATTTACCAAGGTCTGAAATTTTTAAGTATTAGTATTTAGATCTATATATACATTTAAAAATCATCTTTTAAGTCCATATTTTCATATTTTGTGTTTTATTAGGAGATCTCCAATTACATATTGATCTTTACATGATTAAATGCACACAAGATATTAAAACATCTCTATGATTATCTTCTGTATAAGAAATGAATGTCGGAGAGAAACAAGATGGCGGCATAGGGTAGACACCGTATATGCAGCTGTGAACAACTATTTCAGAAAAACTACGAAAAGAACACACGGACACCACTCGCACCCACAGGACGGCTGGCTGAGTGAAAATTCTACAACTAGAGAAGAGTCTGAGACTCAGAGGAGTGGCGGAAGCAAAGTACAGAGGTACGGAGGCGCGCGCACGGGCTCGAGGAAGGGCTGGTACCGGAGGTCGCGGTTCTCTTCCAAAACGGAGAGAGCCACAAGCTCCCAGCGGCTCTGAACTCCAGTTCCAGGCGAGTTTCTGAGGTCCCACAGACACCCAGAGAAGGGGGACTGACTGGCACCGGGTGGAAACCCAAAGTGGGTTTCTCTCAGCGTTGCTTGCAGCAATTACCGTGGGGCACAGAGACCTGGTGTCTCTCAGCGCAGGGCTGAGAAGCGCCATAGCTATTTGCTCCGCCCCACCTGGCGAACTCCCCGAGGCCCCGCCCCTCCCAAGTGCGTCAGAGGCTTCTGCAGTAACACCTCCTTAAAGATACAGGAGCCAGCCTCACCCAGTGGCCAGAGAGGGACTAACCTAAACAAAACAGATCCACAAGGAACACACTCAGGGCAGATGCAGTGAGCATAAAAGCTCCACTGAAACAACTCTTGCCCCATAAGGGTGTCTCCAGCACAGAAGTTCTCCCACTGTAGACACAGCTGACTCTCATAACCAA
>PVJC01048664.1:0-12466 GCA_004026665.1 Murina feae | reverse complement strand
TAATAATAATAATAATAATAATAATAATACCTACGCATTATTTCTCTATTTCATAGACTCAACATTTGCACTAATGGTGCAAGAGTAGTTGGTGAGGGACCTGCTGTTGCTACAGCAGGATTCCAGACAGTGGTAGCAAAGGGACCTGCAGTCATTGAACTCTGCACTCTTGAGCAATTGCAGAAAAGAAATGTTAGTTTCATTTAAGAATGACCTTAATGAAACAGTAAGAATTAGTAATTGTAATAAGTCGCAACCTTTGAGTGCATGTAATTTAATTTAATTTATTTTTTAAATATTTTTATTGATTTCAGAGAGGAAGGGAGAGGGAGAGAGGGATAGAAACATCAATGATGAGATAGAATCATGGAGCAGCTGCCTCCTGCTCGCACCACTCTGGGGATCAAGCCTACAACCCAGGTAGGTGTCCTGGCCTGGAATCCAACTGTGACCTCCCGGCTCATAGGTCAACACTTCACCAGTGAACCACACCAGCTGAATGAGTGCATGTCTTTTTAATATGCTCTCTGATGAAATGAAAAGTATGTGGAGCAACAGGAATACTCATTCTTTCCTGGTGGCAAGGCAAATGGTACATACACTTTGGGAGTCAGTTTGGCAGGTTTGTGTTTTGTTTTGTTTTTTACAAAACTGTTAGATTGTTCTTACCGTATGATCTAACAATTGTCATCCTTTATATTTATCCAAATGAATAACTTATTTTATGTCCACAGAGGACCCTGTGTATGTTTATAGCAGCTGTATTCATAATTGTCAAAACTTGATTGTAACCAAGATGTCCAATAGGTGAATGGATAAATTGTAGTATATCTAGACAATGGGATATTATTTGGTGCTAAGAAGAAATGAGCTATCAAGCCTTAAATACATATACTAAGTAAAGAAACCAATCTGAAAAGACTACATACTGTATGATTCCAACTATCATTCTGGAAAAGGCAAAAACTGTGAAGAAAATAGATTAGCCAAGGGCTCAAGGAGAAAGAGGGAGAAATGAATAGATGGTGCAAGGGGATTTTTAGGGCAGTGAAACTATTCTGATACTATAGTGGTGGATACATGTCATTTCATATTTATCAAAACCATCTACTCTAATAAAAGCATAATATTGAAATTAACCATTTCTCTGGGACGCCTAAGCCACGTCCACCAGCCAAAGCCACGCCCACCAGCCAATCAGAGTCGCTGTATGCAAATTAACTCAGCCAAGATGGAGGCAGCAGCACAGGTGGTGGCTCTGGTGGGACGCACAGGGAGGAGTGGGCGGGGCCGGGGGCGGGCCTTGGGGTGGGCTTGGTGGGCTTGGCCAGCCTGCAAACTGCCATCAGCCCCTCACCTAGGCTGGCCAGGCATGCCAGCAGGTGGACATCCCCCAGGGGGTCCCAGACTGTGAGAGGGCACAGGCTGGGCTGAGGGATCCCGTCAAGTGCACAAATTTATTTGTGCACCGGGCCCCTAGTAGAATATATGACCCCAAGAGTGGACCCTCATGTAGACTATTGACTTTGGGTGATGTGTCAGTATACATTGGATTGTAACAAATGTTCCACTCTAGTAGGGGATGCTAATAGTGGAGGAGGCTGTACGTGTGTGGGGAAAGGTGGTATCTGGGAACTTTCTGTACTTTTTCCCCTCAAATTTTACTGTGAACCTAATATTGCTCCAAACAAAGTAAAAAAGCTAGTTGCAGCACATAATAGCTTGATGGCCAATGCTATTTTAATATATTTTATTGATTTTTTTACAAAAAGGAAGGGAGAGGGATAGAGAGTTAGGAACATTGATGAGAGAGAAACATTGATTAGCTGCCTCCTGCACACTCCCCATTGGGGATGTGCTCCGAACCAAGGTACATGAGTCTGCAAGCTGATGTTCTGTCCACTGAGCCAAACCGGTTAGGGCTGGCCAATGCTATTTTAAAGGTGTGAACTTAACACAGTTATCTTTGAAAAGTGAGATTATGGGTATTTGCTTTTTTTTCTTTTTTTTATACAGAAATTCTATTTCAAATACAGATATCGTAGATTACCTGTGTAACCTTTAAAAGGCAGGTTTTTGTACTGGGGGGAGATAGAGATAGTGATTCTAACTCATAACCTGACCTGGAAGGAATGAACAGGCAGAGCCAAGGGGTTATCTGGGTCAGAGCTCATCCCAACGGGCTAAGCCAGGCGAAGACTTTCCTGAGAGTCCCTAGAGCATGGCCCCGCGGGCTTATGGGAAACGTAGTCTCGGAGATGGCTGGACCGGTCCTCCGAGGACCCTGGGATGGTTAGCAGCCCCTGCATCTGCGCATGTGCAAGGCTGGGAGCGCACCGGCGGCTGCCCTTCCCCCACCTGCAGCCGCGAGTGGGTGACAGGGCCCTGGGTTTCCACGTATCTTCGCCGCCCCGCGCTGTGACCGGGCCTGGCACTGAGCCACGAGTGGAGACTGGCCCCTCGAGGTATGAGGGTGGCTGACAGGCAGCTCCGTGGGGCCTGGCGACCGAGAGGAAAGAGATGAGGGATGGGCTCGTGCCCACGCCGGGTGGGAGCCCAAACTTCGGCGACTCGCTGGAGGCGGTGACCCTTGGGGGCGGGGGGGCCGCCGGGCGCTCTCCTCGGCGCGGGGTTGGCAGGGCTGGCCTGGCCGGACGTGCAGGGGCAGGGACGGCGGAGGGGGAGGGTGGCAGTGACGCTCGCCTTCCTCCCTTTGTCCGGAGAAGCGCCCGGACCGCGGCGAGGGTCCGGCGGGGCGGGAGGGAGTCCGGAAGTCCGGGCCGGACGCGCGAGACTAGGCCGGCGGGTGCGCGGCGGCGCTGGGGGCGGGGCCGGACACACCTGGCGGCGCTCACGTGCCACGTGGGGGCTGTGGGGAGACTTGAAAGCGCCGGCGGGTGCCGCGACCGCTCGCAGGAGCCCTCACGGCTGGGTGCTCGCCTGACCCCCGCCCGCCCGGGGCTCCGCTAGCGCCCCGGCTCCAGGAAGGGAAAGGTCCGCGCGGAAGGTGAAGGGACGCGCGTCGCACAGCAGCTGGTCCTTAGTTACCCGAGCGGCGAGGCGCTTTACTGGCCTTTTGACGCTGCCCGCTGGTAGGTTTGCTGTGCGGGCGTTTTAAATTGCTCTCCAGTTGGATTTACTGCTCTTGCCTTTCATGGCACCCAAAGCCTTCACCAATTTGGGATTATACAGGTTTTCCGATGATTCCCAGTGGCACCTTAGAATCCTGTGGGTTTTTGTGTTTGTTTTTTCAAATATATTTCATTGATTTTTACAGAGAAGAAGGGAAGTGGATAGAGAGCTAGAAACGTCAATCAACTGCCTCCCGCACACCCCCCACTGGGGATGTGCCCGCTACCCAGGCACCTGCCCCCGACCGGAATCGAACGGGACCACCCCCCGCCCCCACCCCCAGTCCGCAGCCCAACGCTCCATCCACCAGCCAAACCTGCCAGGGCTGTTTTTTGTTTTTGTTGTTTTTTTATTGCTGATACTTTATTGTGATCCCGGTAATGGTTACATTAAATTAGGGAAATGTACACCTTTAAAATGTTGGGTCTTACTGTAGACCCATTTGTTCATGTTCTTTTTTATTTTTGACCACCCCACCCCCCAGCAGTATTTTAAAGTTTTTATAAAGTGCGTTTTTATTAACTTTACTCTTATGTAGTATTTCAATGCTATTAAAGATGGAATTTTTCCATTTATCTTTGTTCTCTTGTATTTGCTATTTCCCATTTCTTAAGTTTGTGTATTTGAGATTTGTCCCTTTTTTTCCTTCATTAGTGTAGCTCATGGTTATCTGTTTTATCCAGGTAAGAAACATTCAAACCTGTAGAGAATTTTTGTGAGTTTATTTGAGCCAAGCTATTGATAATTGCCAGGAAGCAAAATCTCAACAGATGGAGGAAATGCTCCAGAGAATGGCAGTTTTGCATCTTATTTTATACTGGGATTGGATAAAAAGTAAAATGGTAAATACTTTTTACATAGGTGGGTACAGGATAGTAAACACTCAGCAAGTAACATGATAACAATAACACTGGGAGGATTTTGGTCTCTGCCTGGGTGCTTTGGTTGTGCCCTGAGCAGTCTGGAAAAAGGGAAGGATAAAAAGGGGGGGAGGGGAAAGCCCCAGCTGGTTTGGCTCAGCAGGTAGAGCACCAGCCCGTGTTGCAGGGCTGGATCCTCAGTAGCAGGTGTGCAGGAGGCAGCCAGTATGATTCTCTCATCATTGATGTTTCTCTCTCTCTCTTTCCCCTCTCCCTTCCTCTCTGAAATCAATAAAAATATGTATTTTTAAAAACGGAAAACAAAAGGGGAGGTTACCTTGACTTTCCAAAGGTATGTTATGGTAGATGCAAAAAGACAATAGACAAGTTTAAGGTAAAGACTGACTTGTCAGGGAAGATTCTAGCCTAGAGAACATGACTACCTTTTAGAAACTCCTTTTAGTTAAAAAGTTTATTTTATTGATTTTAGAGAGGAGGGAGAGGGAGAGATAGAAACATCAATGATGACAGAGAATCACTGTTTTCATTTCTACTAAATTCTGTTGTTGTTTTTTTAAAACATTCCTTGTAATTTTCTTTTTTTAATATATTTTATTGATTTTTTACAGAGAGGAAGGTAGAGGGATAGAGAGTGAGAAATATTGATGAGAGAGAAACATCGATCAGCTGCCTCCTGCACACCTCCCACTGGGGATGTGTCCGCAACCAAGGTACATGCCCTTGACCCGGAATCGAACCTGGGACCATTGAGTCCACAGGCGGACGCTCTATCCACTGAGCCAAACTGGTCAGGGCTGTAATTTTCTTTTCACCCATTAGTTATTTAGAAGTCTGTTGTTTAATTTCCAAGTATTTAGCGATTTTTCAGATCTCTTTTCTATTAATGATTTCTGCTTTAATTCTGTTTTTTAAAGTATATACTCTCAAATTTCAATTCTTTAAAACTTGTTGAGGTTGGCCCTTAGCTGGGTAGCTCAGTTGGTTAGATTATCATCCTCATATATGCCAAGATTGGGGGTTTGATTTCCAGTCAGGGCACATACAAGACTCAAGCAATGAATGCATAAATAAATGGAACAACAAATTGATGTCCCTCTCTCTTTTCTCCCTCTCCTCCTTTCCCCCTCCCCCGAGGAAAAATAGGCATACTGTATATAAAGGAAGAAATAATCACAGCCATTTTCATCAGAAAATATACAAGTCAAAAGACAATGTATTGACATCTTTAAAGTGCTTTAAAAACAAACAAACAAAAAAAAACACCTATCCCACTTCCACGCCCTAAAAATCAATAAATTAATTTTTAAAAATTTGAGGTTTGTTTTATGGTCAAGAATATGGTTTATTTTGGTGACTGCTTCATATGTACTTTAATGACTATTGTACTGTCAGGGGAGTCTTCTAGAAATAATACTAAATGGGTTAGGGTAGTTGATACTGTGGTTCAGTTCTTCTGTATCCTTAGTGGTTTTCTATCCTGTCACTGAGAAAAAAGTATTGACGTTTCCAACTATAATTATGGATTTATCAATTTTTCCTTTTTTTAATCATTGCTTCTTGTGTTTTGAAGTTCTTTTGTTAGGTACATATACATTTAGGATTAGTTTGTCTTAATGGTAATATTCCTTCTGAAATTTACTCTGGTATTTATATAGTTACAGCTTTTTTTTCTTTTTTCATCCTTTTACTTTTGACCTAGTTATGTTTTATATTTGAAACAGTCTACTTATATACAGCACATAATTTGGCATTGCTTTTTTATTGATAATCTTTGTCATTTAAATGGTGTGTTTATAACAGTTGTTGATGTGGCTGGATTAAAATCAACCATCTTGCTAGTTTTGATACTTGTCCCATCTGGTCTTTGTTCCTATTTTCCTCTTTTTCTGACTGCTTTTGGATTTTTGTGATTATTTTTTATGATTTCACTTTTTTCTCACTATCTACTTATCATTTATACCGCTTTAAAAATTTTTTCTGTGGTAATCACAGTGGACCTTTAACTAACAATACACTGTGTAATATAAGATCCTTAAAACAGTACACTCCCAATTTCATTACCTCACTTTTTGTGCTATTATTTTTATTTTTAACCATCAGGGAGATCTTTATTTTTTTGTGTAGATCCAGGTTTCTGTCTGATATCATATTCCTTTTATCTGAAGAACTTGTTTAAATAAAATATTTCTTATAGTACAGGTCTATTGTAATGAATTCTCTTTTTGCTTATTTAAAAAGGATTTTATCTCTTTTTTATTTTGAAAGATATATTTGCTGAGTATAGAATTCTGGTTGATAGGTGTTTTTTATTTTTGTTTTTTGTTTTTAAAGTACTTTAAAGATGTCAATACATTGTCTTCTGACTTGTGTATTTTCTGATAAAAATGGCTGATTATTTCTTCCTCTGTATATAATATGCCTATTTTTCCTCTGGCTGCTTTCAAGACTTCCTCTTTGACTTTGGTTTTCAGTGGTCTGACTATAATGTGTCCTCATGTGTCTCTGTTTTGTGTGTGTGTGTCGTTGTTGTTTTTTTGGGGGGAGCCTGTTTGGATAAATTGTCTCAGCTTCTTGGATCTGTGATTTGATACTCATTATTTTTGGAAAATTTTTGGCAATTATGTCTTTAAATATTTCTGTCCCATTTTCCCCCTTCCTTTTGTAATTCCAATGACAAGGTCATTTGATATTGTGCCACAGCCCTTGGATACTCTATCTTTTTATTTTTTTCTTCCATTTTCTTTTTTTTTTTTAATATATTTTATTGATTTTTTTATAGAGAGGAAAGGAGAGGGATAGAGAGTTAGAAACATCGATGAGAGAGAAACATCGATCAGCTGCCTTCTGCACACCTCCTACTGGGGATGTGCTTGCAACCAAGGTACATGCTCTTGACCAGAATCGAACCTGGGACGCTTCAGTCCATAGGCCGACGCTCTATCCAGTGAGCCAAACCGCCTAGGGCCATTTTCTTTTTTTATTTCAGTTTGGGTAATTTTTTTAACATATCTTAAGATTTCCTCAATTTAATAATGAGCCTGTTGAAGGTATTCTTTCAACTTGGTTACTATTTTTCTTTCTTAGCATTTCATCTGATTCCTTTCTTGCAGTTTCCTTCTCTTCTGAAATTCTCTATTTATTCATGTTGTGGATAACCTTTCCCATTAAAGCCTTTAATAAATGAGTTATATTTGTTTTGAATTCCGTCTATTTTTATTAGTTGAGCTTTCTGTTGATTACTTTTTCTCTTGATAGTTGGTGTTTTTACTCATGCCTTTTTAGATGTGTCATGATGTGTGATTGAAGGTGAATGCTGCCAGTATGATACTTTCTGCCCCTTTTTGTTGTGTTTTTATATATGTATATGTATGTATGTATATATGTATATGTATATATATTGATTTTAGATGTATATATATTGATTTTAGAGAGGAAGGGGAGAGGGAAAGGGAGAAACATCAGTGATAACAATCATTAATTGGCTGCCTCCTTCAACCTGGGCATGTGCCCTGAATTGGAATCCAACCGTGACTTCCTGGTTCATAAGTGGACGTGCAACCACTGAGCCACACCACTCGGGCCTTTCTCCCCCCTCCCCCTTTTTCTTAAAATATATTTTATTGATTTTTTTTACAGAGAGGAAGGGAGAAGGATAGAGAGTTAGAAACATCGATCAGCTGCCTCCTGCACACCTCCCACTGGGGATGTGCCTGCAACCAAGGTACATGCCCTTGACCGGAATCGAACCTGGGACCTTTCAGTCCACAGGCCAACGCTCTATCCACTGAGCCAACCCAGTCAGGGCCCTTTCTCCCCTTTTGAAGAGGCAAAGTGCCTATCCCAGGAGGTGGTGTTTTCCCAGGTGATGTACAGGAGTTTCTTGGAGTTCTGAAACAGGTCATATCTTTAATAGCAGTACCTTCCTTTTTGCTTTATTCCAGGTCTGCCTTCATATTTGTGCCTTTACCTAAAAGCTGCAGAAAATGAACAAATCCCAGGTGAGTTGTTTATTCCCAATTTTGTTTTTTTAGTACATTTGAGGAAGTTTATAAGGATTCAGAACATGAATCAGAAAAGTGTAGATAAGTGAAATGCAAGGAAAACAGTAAATACGATACCAGCAGCTGAAAAGCAAACCACATTAATTAAATGCCTTACATTGGTTGTAAATACCATTTTCTTGGTTGTCTAGCATTAGGTCTGAAGAAATTTTATAGACCTTCATTTAGATGGTGTTTTTGACAGCATTTGCAGAAACAACCCAAATTGAAAGGGCTATTAACTTGTCTATGGTTATTTCATGTACCATTCTTCAGTATCAATGCAGAATTTTATTATGTGTATTTTATTGATCTAATCAAATTAGCATGTATGCCAAAAACTCAGTAAATATTTGGGTGTGTATTTAAATTCTCCTCTAACCTCCACAAGTTTCATTGCTATTACTTTCTTCAGCAGCTTCCCAGAGTTTATTTGTACATATGTACAAGTACAAATATAGGTTGTTATAAGATAGATTATTAATCATACTGTTCTATTTATATGTTTTGTTTTTAATTAATAGACTTCATTTTTTAGAGCAGTTTTAGGTTTACAGAAAATTTGAGTGGAAAGTACAGAGAGTTCCCATATACTCCCTCTACACACCATTTCTCCTATTATCTTACATTAATGTGGAATACCTGTTACAACTGATGAGTCAATATTGATACTTAAACTAAAGTACATAGATTACATTGAGATTCACTCTTGGTATTGTATATTCTGTGGGTTTTGACTAATATGTAATGACGTGTACCTACCATTTTAATATAGAGAATAGTTTCACTGCCCTAAAAATCCCATGTGCTCTATTTATTTATCCTCACTCCTCTCTGAGCCCCTGGCAGACATTGCTCTCCCTTTTTGGACAGTAATTATTATTTCTCTTTTACTGATGGAAACTGAGACCCAGAGTGGGTAAATGCTTACCCAAGATTGCAAAGAAGTAGGAAGTGTAGAATCTAACACTTTGCAGTTACAGAGGTCTTTTTCAAATCCAGTTTCTCTTTTGATTCCTTCCAACATCCTTGTGGGGGAAGAATTACCTTGTAAAGCTGAGGAAACCAAGTTCTGAGATAAGCTACTTGCCCAAGGCCAGGCCTGCAGCTTGTAAGTGGGTAGTCCTGGGCCTTCCTGTGTCAACGCTTACCCATGACACCATGGGCCCAGTACTTTGTAGCTGACTTCTTGTTCTGCTCCTTGGCAGTGGAGTCATTGAGCTTCCTCTCAGATTGCTAGGGGGATCCACACAGCATTCACCATCTCCACCAAGATAAACATTCTGGCCCACACTGGGGGTGCGCACATCTACACGCAGCTGCTATTGCATGACTTTCCCACTGCTCTTTTTACTGGCTTTGTTTTTGTGCTTTTCCAGAATGTCATATAGTTGGAATCATACAGTATGTAGTCTTTTCAGATAGGTTTATTTCACTTAGAAATATGAATTTACAATTCCCTTGTGTCTTTTCATGGCTTGATAGCTCATTTCTTTTTAGCACTGAATAATATTTTGTTATATGGCTATACCACCATTTATTTATGCATTCTTGGTTACTTCCAAGTTTTGGTAATTGTGAATAAAGTTTCATATAAACATCATGTGCAAGGTTTTGCATGAACATAAAATACTAAGCATAATTCCTAGATTGTATGTCAAGAGTATGTTTTGTTTTGTAAGAAATAGCTAAACTGTCTTCCAAAATGGCTGTATCATTTTGTATTCCCACCATCAGTGAGGGAGAATCCTTGTTGATCCACATCCTTGCCAGCACTTGGTGTTGTCAGTGTTGTAGATTTTGGCCATTATATAGCAGTATCTAATCTAATAAAAGAGTAATATGCAAATTAACCACCGCTCTGCTATGCCCACAAGCCACGCCCACCAACCAATCGGTAGTGAATATGCAAATTAACTCAGCTAAGATGGCGCCAGCCGTGGAGCTGGAGTTGCCCCAGGCGGTGGAGGAAGCCAGGGCCCTATGGACCCTGAGCTCTACTCAAGGCAACAAAGTTTCAAATTTAGAAGATAAACAAACCCCAGATACCCTCTTCCAGCCAGGCACCCCATTAGGGACCCGAACCCTGAAGGGGCTGTGGGCAGCCTGAAAACAGCCCCAGTCTGGCCACACCCCCATGGTGTAAGGGTCCCCACTGCAGGGCTTGGCAAGCCTGCAAACAGCCATCAGCCCCTCATCCAGGCTGGCCAGGCATGCCAGCAGGTGGACATCCCCTGAGGGGTCCCAGACTGTGAGAGGGCACAGGCCAGGCTGAGGGACCTCCCTGAGTGCACAAATTTTTGTGCACCAGGCCCCTAGTCTTGTTATAATTTACAAGTCCCTGATGACATGATGTGGAGCACATTTTCATGTACTTATTTTCCATCTGTATATCTTCTTGAGTGAAGTGTCTGTTATGACCTTTGGGTCCCCCCCTTTTTTTTAAAGATAAGCCTATTTTGTGTGTGTGTGTGTGTGTGTTTTTGTTTGTTTTCTTTTAATCCTCACCCGAGGATATTTTCCATTGATTTTTTTTTTAGAGAGTGGAAGAGAGAGGGAAAGACAGAAATATCCATGTGAGAGAAACACATGGACTGGTTGCCTCCTGCACGAGCCCAACCAGGGCCCTGGCCAGAGAGGAGCCTGCAACTGAGATATGTGCCCTTGACCAGAATCAAACCCAGGACCCTTTGGTCTACAGGTTGACACCCTATCCACTGAGCCAAACCAGCTAGGGCTTTTGGCCCATTTTTAAATCCAGTTGGTTTTCTTGTTGAATTTTAAGAGACTTTTTAATATAATTGGAATACCAATTCTTCATCAAATACATGTTTTGCAAAAGTTTTTTTCCCATCTGTGGTTTGTCTTTTCATTTTTTTGACTAGAGGCCCAGTGCACGAATTTTGTGCACAGGTAGGGTCCCTAAGCCGGGCCAGTGATCAAGGCTGATCAGGGCCTTTGGGCTGCAGGCCAGGGCCTTCCTTCATTCCATGCCACCCCCTGGTCAGTGCACATCTTAGCAAGTGGTCAAACTATCAGTCAGTTGAACTCCTGGGAGGGTAATTTGCATATTAACTTTTTATTATATAGGATTATGTATGTTTTTATTATTCAGTAACATATTTTTAGTCTTTCCATACCTAAGCACAATTTCCTAAATTTTTAAAAAAATATATTTTATTGATTTTTTACAGAGAGGAAGGGAGAGGGATAGAGAGTTGGAAACATCAATGAGAGAGAAACATCCATCAGGTGCCTCCTGCACACCTCCCACTGGGGATGTGCCCACAACCAAGGTACATGCCCTTGACCGGAATTGAACCTGGGACCCTTCAGTCTGCAGGCTGACACTCTATCCACTAAGCCAAACCGGTTAGGGCAGTTTCCTAAATTTTTATTATGTAATGTAACATGTATGTCTATACTAATAAAAGAGTAATATGCTAATTAGACCGGGAGACCTTCCAGACGTCCTTCCAGACAAAACCATAGTGGTGGGGCGATCAGGCGGGGGGGGGGCACAGTTGGGGGCAAGCAGGCTGGTGGGGGAGGCAGTTGGGGGCGATTAAAGCCAGTGGGGAGGGGGCAGTTGGGGGCAAGCAGGCCAGCAGGGAGAGGAGCAGTTGGGAGCAAGCTGGTGGGCAGGCAGAGTGGTTAGGGGTGAACAGGCAGGCAAGCAGGTAGGTAGTTAGGAGCCTGCAGTCCCAGATTGTGAGAGGGATGTTTGACAGTCAAACATCCCCCAAGGGGTCCCAGATTGGAGAGGGTGCGGCCTGGCTGAGGGACACTCCTTGCTCTCCTGCATGAATTTCATGCACCAGGCCACTAGTAGTATTATAATACTCTTTATATGTGGTATAACAAATATGTATACATTAAATAAAATGGGCACCCATATATTTAACCTAGGTTAAAAAATAGAACATTATGTTTCTTTTTCTTTTTTGTTGTTATCTTTAAAAAATTTTTTATTTTTCAATTACAGTTGACATACAATATTATATTAGTTTCACAGTACAGCATAGTGTTAGACATTTCTGTATCTCATGACATGATCATCCCAGTAAGTCTAGAATCATTCTGACACCATACATAGTTATTATATTGATGATATGCTCTATGGTTTACTTTACATTCCTGTGACTATTTTTTTTTTAATTTATCTTTATTGTTCAGATTATTACAATTGTTCCTCTTTTTTCCCCCATAGCTCTCCTCCTCCCATTTCCCACCCCAACTTCTGTCCTTGCCCCCCAACTGTCCTCATCCATAGGTGTACAATTATTGTCCATTCTCTTCACGCACCCCCAACACCCTTAACCCCCGAAAATTGTCCATCCACTCCATTCTATGCCTCTGATTCTATTCTATTCACCAGTTTATTCTGTTCATCAGATTTTTTATTCACTTGAT
>PVJC01048663.1:0-12448 GCA_004026665.1 Murina feae | reverse complement strand
TGGGAAAGGAAGGCAGCAGGGGACGGGTGAGTGGGAAAGAGTTGGCGGCCTGCTTGGCAGCTTCCCAGGTCCCTTCCGGGGATCAGGGAGCAGGAAAAGGCTGGCCTGACCACGAGCCTCCACAGTGTGCCTGGTGGCAGGTCCCCAGCAGGTAGACACACACAGGAGGACTGCTCCGAGCCTCAGATGCAGCTGGGGGCAGGTCCCCAGTGGCCACACACACATACACACACACACACACACACACAAAAGGCGCCTGGCAGACTGGGGCCATCATAGGACATCCACTGAGGGGTCCCAGACTGTGAGAGGGCACAGGCCGGACTGAGGGACTCCCTCCACCCCGAGTGCACAAATTTTTGTGCACCGGGCCCCTAGTTAAGTTATAAGGGCAGTAAGATAGGTTGATGGGTTTGAGGAGAAGCTGCCTTAACTGGGGAAGGTCTCCCTGATGGAAACGGCAGGATGGAGCCCATCATGTGAAGACTCGGGGAAGAGAATTCTAGGCAGTGGGATCCTCTTCTGCAAAGCCCCCATGGGTGAATCGTGTTTGAAGAACAGAGAGAAGGCCAGGAGGGTAGAGCTCAGAGAGCAGACGTGGGGTGGTCTGGGACAATGGGTCTAGGCAAGATGAGAGAGGCAGGCAGAGGCCAGATCATGGAGGGCCTTACAGGCAATGGCAAGGAATTTGGGTTTTATTCTTCTGATGTCTTTAAAAATTGTCTTCCCTAGAGGCCTCGGCTTCATGCAAATCCAAGAGAGCACTGGGTGGGCAAGGCTCTGCACCCTCACCCCAGGCCCCCACTTCAAACCAAGATGTCTCCTTCTCTACATCAGCTTTGCATTTTCAAATTCTGTGTAAGATTTAGCCTCTCAGAGGTTTCAAACTTGCAACTGATGAAAGATAGCCAGAAATGTTTCACTTCCCCATCAAGAGGTGGAGTTGATGGACTCTGCACTCGAATCCGGGCTGGTCCTGTGACTGCTTTAACCACAGCGTTCGCTGAAGTGATGCTATCCAGCCTTTAAGCGGATTAGCAGCTCCCACTTCCCCCTTGACAATAGGTTTCGTGGTGCTCAGCTGCCATCTAAGAAGTCCTCCTGCTCTGTGGAAGAGACCTTGCAGAGAGCCAAGGAACCAGCCAACAAGGAGACTCGAGGGACCACCAGATGCCCCCAGCTGGCTGCTCCAGCCGTCCCCCAGCTCTCAGAGGCATCCTCAGGGACATGAAAACACCATCTTGCGCATTCTGTTTCCAGTAGGCATCACCTGGAGCAGAGACAAGCCGATCCTGCTTGCCTTGTCATGGATCCCAGAATTGTATCCAACTAAATAAAATGTTTATTTCACTACGTGCATTGTCTTTACTTCTTTAAGATAATATGTTTTTATTGATTTCAGAGCAAGGAATGGAAAGGGAGATAGAAATATCATTGATGAGAATCATTGACCCGCTGCCTTTTGCATGCCCACTACTGGGGATCAAGCCTGCACCCCGGGCATGTGTCCTGACTAGGAGTCAAACCGTGACCTCCTGGTTCATGGGTCAATGCTCAACCACTGAGCCACATTGGCCCCATGTTATTCCACTACATTTTCTAGCAGTTTGTGGCACAGCAATAGAAACCTGAAGCAAAACCTTCCCTCTGAGCAAAATTCATGGTTTTATGAAGAACTCAGGGAACTTATACCTGACAACTAGGGAGGCAGTGGAGTATAGTGGACAGAACAAGGACTTCGGAGTAAAACCATCCTGGGATGGAATCACACCACAACTTTGATTCTTAGCTTTTTTATTTTTAAAATACATGGCTTGGAGAGTCAACGTGAGACATAAAATCAGACACTCTATGCTAAGACCTTGACACATATTAAGAGCTCAATAAATTGTACATATTGTGTCAAGGCCCTTCCCGTGGGGGCTCACAGCAGGCTTCCTGGGTTGGGAAGCACACTGGGTGGGGCCAAAGCCCTGCCCCTGCCTGGCCCAGGTAAAGTCACAGTGCGAGTGTCAAGGGAGCAGGGGAGGTGCCCACACTTCCTGCCAGGGTTCCTGCTGTGGTAACTTGTCATGTGAGCATAGTATTTCACAACACTAAGTCCGTATTGGGAACATTCCCCCTTTTCAATTCTCTTTCAGTCCTTCTGATAAAATCGAAACAAAAATGCTACTACAGTGTTTTGTTTTGTTTTTTGAAGTATATTTTTATTGATTTCAGAGAGGAAAGGGGAGGTAGGGAGAGATAGGAACATCAATGATGAGAGAGAATCATTGATGGGATACCTTGTGCGCGCCCTCTACTGGGGACCGAGCCCACAACTTGGGTATGTGCCCTTGACCTGAGTTGAACTCGGGACTCTGGTCTGCAGGTTGACGCTCTATCCACTGAACCAAACCAGCTAGGACCAGTTTTGACACTGAATACTTATTAATATACCCACCTTTCTTCCTTGTTTTTTTCTCCTCTTCATTTTAGCATGGATAGTTTAATGAGACACACAGCCTTAGGTCTGGAGTATTTGGGAGGCAACAGAACCTAGGCTAACACTGCTCGATATCATTGTTTAGCTATGTGTGTTTTTCTTACCCATTACTAGTTTCCTATTTTGGACCTTGACTTTGTACAAGTGGATGAGGCAAAGATTGCAATGAAGGCATGCAGACAACTGATGCAAGTGCTGCTTCATCAGTTGTCCCCCAAGCTTTGTCTATGGGCCCTACTTTGGGTTGTCACAGTCCACAAAAGCTGATAAACCCATTGAGTGGCTACTTTTCCTCTGTCAGCTCTGAGGCCCATGCACACCACAGGTCAGGCTGGGATGGCCAGAAAGGGTGACAACTTCATGGTTAACACCCTGACACAGCTCTGAGCGTTTGGGCAATGGCCTCTTGGTTTCTGAGCCTTTTTCAGAGCCACACTAGTCCACGAGCCACTGAGCCTGCCTTGGGACTCCTGCCGGGGCAGTTCTGTTGGCTCAGCTCCCTCTGACCTTCCCTGTCTGCAGCTCTTGCCTCCCTAATGCGCTCAGCACTTTCAGCTGTTCTGTGATAGTCTCAAAGGGCATGGAGATGAGAGCTGTGCTGAAAATATGCATGTTCTGCAGAAAAGGGCCACAGAACACTTAGAGACGAAAAGGACAAAAAGATCAAAGTGGTTTTGAAACAGAAGAGAGAAGGAAGACTATAAAATTTGAATGAAGTGTCTGGAAAAAAAAATAATCAGGAGAAGGGAGATGGCTTTGTTTAGTACTTAGAGCTAAGAGGGGAGAAATGATAAGAACAGAGATAGGTGCCCTTTAAATTAAGGGACTGCTTAAAATCTAAAAATATTAGCCTCATTCTGATTAAAGCATCAAAAACTACTACAATGTTGATCTCCAGCAGTGACGTGACTGCAGCAGTTTTGTCAGTGACACCGTGTCTCAATCGCTGCTCTGTGTCACCTCCTCAGGGAGGCTTTCCAGGATCACACTGTCTGAAATAGCTCTGATTCGATGCATTTTCCCTCAGCACACTTACCACTACAAGTAATTTTATTGGGTCATTTATTTACTGCCATTCTCTCCCCATTAGATAGTAACTCCATGAGGCAGGGACTGTGCCTCTCACATAGCATTTTTTGCTCTCCTGGCACAGAGGAGGTACGCAATAGATAATATTGGGAGAATGAATTCAACCAGTTAAGGTCTGTGAAGTCCCTACTATGTGTGAGACAATAATAGGAATATGAGATAAGTCAGATATGAGTTTTGCCCTGAAGAAACTGTCTAATAACAATCACTGCCAGTTTTAGAGGACTTATTATGTGCTAAGTACCTTATGCATATTGTGTTATTTCATCTTTGACAACTAGGGGTGATGTTAATGTAAACATTTTTAGCAGCAGGTATTGTGAACACTGAACTGGCACCATGAGCTGGCACTCAGGGATATTAAAGAACATCGCCAAGGTCTGAGAACCAGGAAACGGGCAGAGCCAGCATTTGAATGAAGGTGTGGCTAACTCTATGCAAATTCTCCTAATCCCACTGCAGGAGTACCTATTGCTCTACTCGTAAATATGTGTGAGCACCTCCTTTGTGCACAGAAATAAAATGATCTCCACCATCAAGAACTACAGGCCTCATGAGAGGAGCTGAGGACTCGGGGTCCAGAGAGTCCCTGGCGGACCCAGCCAGCCTCTTCTTCCACTGTTTGGCTTTAACAGGTGGTTAGGTCCAAAGGCCATACAAACAGAAACAAGGGAGAAGGGGATGGAGGGGTGAGGACGGGGAGAGCTGAGCAAACAGGCAGCTCTAGGAGATTACACAAGCTGAGGGAACACGCAGAGAGGGCCTGGGTCCTTGGGGGCAGCTTGCTGCTCTCCCTTCCCACTCCGAGTGAACCTCCATCCTAGAAAGCCTGGCCCTGGGGCGGCAGCAGGCTGAGTTCTCTGGCGGCAGATTTCACTGGCCCAGCAGCACAATTTGAATTTTCCTTTTGGGTGATGGCTGATACGAACAATATCGCCACAGTCGAAGGAAAATTGGGAGCTGACCGCCCCACTGCCTGCAGCACTGTGCTGGGAGAAGCAAGCTCACCCCAAAGGTGCGCATGCCTCCTGTTTGCCAAGCAGTTCTCAGTTAGCAGACAAGATGGGCCACTTCCCACCTCAACTCTGCTCTTCCACTGCCATGCTCACACTTTCCAAGCTCATAGTTACCAGGTCTCCCTCATGCGGGCGGCACTTCTTGCTGACGGTACTAAGGACTGCTAACAATACCTGTCACACCCTTGCACTCTGAACATTGTTTGACTTAAACGTACATGGGCTCAGCTGTGGCACAATTTTATCCCAGAGTTGCTTTGGAGAAAATAATGATGATAATTAAGTCTGTGCTTCTGCCCCCTCAGGGATGTGGCACAAAAGTACTCAGTAGCTTCCTAACACATAGCCTCTAAATACCATCTGGGTAAGTAGACATTTTTGTATTTACCCTGCTAGGTAACCTCCCACCCCTCAAAGTCACAAGAGGAGAAGGAGACTCAAGAAGGTCAATGAACTTGCCTCCTGGTTACTGAGCAGTGGAGCTGGGGTTCCCACCCACGAACTCTGATTCTAAAGCTCATGTCCCAGTGTCTGAGCCTTGAGTGATGAGTTGGCCCTATTTAATTCATCGTGAGAGATGCTCCACAAATCGAGAATACTCGGTTATTGCCCTCAAGGACAGTACAGGCCAGATGAGCACACTGGGCGAACCAAGTAAGTAGTTAAAAAAGACCATTTTAATGCAACAAATTCCAAGTACCCAGACAAGGGGAGATGTGAAGGCAGAGCAGCTGAGAGCACAGGGCTTCCCCGAGCTTAGAGAGTTGAGGGAGGCCAAGAAAAACCAGATAAGGTGTGGGCAGGAGGAGGAAGGGAGGTATTCTACTTAAGGGAGAGGTCCCTGCAGGGCCTGGAGGGGGAACCAGCTTGGGGCATCCATGGGACAGAGAGAGACCACTGGTGAAAGGTAAGCTGTGTGGAGACGAGTACGGGGGAGACCCTCGGAGGCCTGGCTGAGGAGTCTGGACTTGATACTGAGGCAGGGCAGAGCCATGGGAACGAAAAGGAAGGAATCAGTTGTTTGAGGAGGGTTTGGCCATGTTGAGTGTTCTCTCCAAATGGAATTGATTTGCAGGTAGTGAAAGGGACAGTGATTTGAATCACAGAAGATGAGGAGCTAGAATGTCGATTCAAAAGACCTCCCACCATTGCAGTTCATTCTGCATCCTGACCCGCAGGCCACTCCTTCAGTAACCTTCCCTCTCCTACCTTTGAATGAGAAATGCATTTATGCACCACTGTGGACAGCTGTTCTCTGGCCCTTCATCCCAAGTCACGTCATCTCTCTGGCCTCAGTTACTTTACCTGCAATATAACAGTGTTGGACCAGACAGTTGCTGGTAGTCAGCCATGGCGACCCTGGCCTACTTCTCATAAAGCCCTTCTGTTCCCTTTCTTTTTTTGCAGGATGCTGGGATACGTGATCAGGTTTCCTGTTTGGGGTCTATGGTTAGGGGGAAACATAAGCCTTCTGACCTACTTTTCCTGGGGCCTGGCTGCCTGTTTTTGTGTTTTGGCCCCAGCCTTGTGTCTCAGGGAATGCAGTTCTCTTCAAACATGTTCAACAATCACCTCCTTGGATACAGATTGAAATGATTCATGGATGAAATGATAAGACTATCTGGGAAGTGGGTAAGGCAAAGAGGAAAGCTACAACCTGATGACTGTTGAAGCTGGATGGTAGTATGTGGGTTTCACCGAGCTGTCTGACAGCTTTGGAGTATGTTGAGCAATTTCCCGTAATAAAAAAAGTTAAAAAGAGACGCACACACTTCTTTGTTTCATGCTGCAGCATCCAGAAAGCCAAGCTGCTGAGCACCAGCGAAGCAGTTTCCCAGAGCAATCTTGAGACATGGGAAAGCAGTAAAGTGGATACAATAAAAGTTGAGTGCACGCGGTAGGGTCCTCTGAGGACACTGGCCTTGGACGACTTGTTGACAAGAGCATCTCCCTTCATTGTGAGCTGTTATTTTCCTGCCTGCTGGAAGGCTCCACCTTCTACTTCTCCTTCCCCTTCTGTTCGTAAGTTAATTTTCTCCCAGGGTCTGAGAGAGCTGCTCTTTCAAGGACCATAAAGGAAGGATGACAGACCCTCCAATGAATGCCTTTCCTTTTTGTTTTTTTAACCACTACTCAGAGTAAGAAATACACTTTTTATCACCACATGCAAACACAACTGACATGTATGTTTCATAACCTGACATCCTTTACTAATATTTTCTGTGCTGTCCTATTTTAGACTATTCTATTCCAATCTTTTAAAAGGCTGTTTTGATCCACTGAAATGATTTCAGAATCCTAATGGGCCACAGCCTGCAGTTAGAAAATGGTTAATGAAAAGATACTCTGGGCAGGAAACTGAACATTTAAAACATCTGGCCTGGGGGTTGAAGTGACAGGCAGCTGGATCTCATTTATATCCGAGAGTGGAAAAGGCCTCCACACTTCCCTTAAGTGGGTGGAAGGTCAGATCTGCAACGCTGGCCCAAGACTGACTAAAGGATTAAATTTCCGCAGATGTGTTAATCCCATCAACAGGGAGTGATCACAGGCTATAGGTGTAAGATTAAGGTGACCAGACCTCCCACTTTTGGCGGGACAGTCCCGATTTTTAACAATTTGTCCCGCGTCCCTTGGCGTTTTAAAAAAGTCCCGATTTTTGGAAAGAATGCACGACAAGCTAGGGAACGGCGGGAGAACGGGAAGGGAAGATACGGTTTTCGGCGGCCATATGGCTATTTAGCCAAGATATGAATTTTATATTATTTTTGTTAATTTTATAATGTTAAATTTTAATAATAGCAAATAATTGTTGAGAACTGATTATCGAGAACTGCTTATCAAAGTTCGCATTGTTGATCAGTTGTTAGAATTCGACCACCATTGTTTGGACTTAATGAACAATGGCATTTTGGGGGATTGGCAACGACGAAAACATTTTGTAACTGTCTCTCAGACGATACACATCCTACTGCATGCTAGTAAGCTAGTTAAACAAGTGATGTCATTACAAATCAGCTATTTAGATAATTTAGGTAATTTATGTATTTATTTCATAAATACATAAATTTTCTTGAATTTAGCAGACAGTACTCATATTATTTATATTTTATAGTGGCAGCAAAAAGTCTAGCGCCGGACTTGAATGACACGACTTACGTTATGGCAAATTCAGAGGAAAAATAATACGAGTTAGTATTTTTATTATTTAGAAAGAAATATAGGATTAAAATTAAAATTAAAATAATAACACGTTGTCCTTACCAGGAACTAATGCTGCGACTGAACGCGTTTTTTCTATGATAAATAAAGTGTGGACATCAGAAAAATCACAATTAAGTGTTGAGACTTTGAAAGCCATTTTATGTGTGAAATATAATTTAACAAATTCTTGTGAAAATTTTCATGACCTTTTAAACAACGACAGCAATCTACTAAAAAAAATTGACTCAAATGAGAAATATGCCAAAGAATAAAATAATACTGTACATATTTTTTATTTATTATATTTGTAAATTGTACTTACATTGAAACTTAAAAAATATATATTACAATACTATTTTTGCGTTCTATGAAAATTTTTGTTTCTCCATATAGACCAAATTTTTAATCAAGAACCCCCCTGGTCGGGGTGTTGCAGAAAGACCAAAAAAATAAGCGATGCTTTGAAGAGGTGGAGAAATCACAGGTTTAATAACACGTGCAGACTCTGGGGTGTCCGAAATCCCAGATCCAGAGCGCGGGAACACGCAAAAACTTGCTTTATAACTGCCCCTTGAGTTCATTGATTTGCACATATACTCCCTCCCCCTAGGTGTGCTTAGGTTTGGTCTCAGAACAAAGCCCCCTGCCCTACCCCAGGACAGGGCTTTGTTTGGTTTAATGGTCTAACATTCCTTGCAAAACCAGTCTTCCTTCTCAGGGGTAGGGGAGGATGGGGGAAGGTCAAGGGGGAAAAAAAAGAGACATATGTACTACTCTTTGTAATATTTTAAGTAATAATAATAATTTTTTAAAAAAAGAACCCCTCCCCCCAGTCAATGGTGTCCCGCTTTACCAATGTTAAAAATCTGGTCACCTTATGTAAGATGGGACTTTGCTTGCACGGGGCTCAGCTGCACCCCATCTTGTAGTTTTGTGATGGTAAAAAAAAAGAGTGAAGCCCCATTGTCCAGGCCCCACTGTGGCTGCTGCTCAGCCGAGACACCAGCAATGGCATTTGGCTGTTGGAGTCTTTTGAATCGGAACCAGATAGACCCTTGAACTTCTAACTATGTGACTTTGGACAGATCATTTGACCTCTGGATCTCGGTTTATCCTATCAGAATGGGGATAATACTGCATTACATGAGATAAAATATAGCGTTTGGCCAGAATCTGACGTAAGGGCAGACCCTTAACAACTATCGTTGTTAATCTCTTCTTCTTCTAGCCAGGGGCCGTGGGAAATTTCCTTCAACAGCTGCTCAGCCGGGTGCCCCATACTACAGGCTTGCCACCACTGCTCTGCCTGGGGTTTGCCGGAGGGGAAAGAAAGGCTGAGCACTCAAACAGAAATAAGTGTGAAGTGCCAGCTAACCAAGAGAGAAGGCTGCAGCGGAGTGACCTAGGCAGCGCCATTCCTTGGCGTTAGGTCTCGTTCCTCAATCGTGACGTGAGGGTAGGGGAAACGCCATGTTCTTCTGAAACTCCTGGCTGGCTCGTGTATCTCAGTGACCTCGAGGCTCCTGGGCACCAACTCAGACCCACTGAATCACAAGCATCCCACTCCAAGGTCCAGGAATTCACCAAGTCCTTTCAAGTCTGCTTCCTAAACTTCTCTCCAAGCCCTCTCATTGTCTCCTCCTCGCTGTCCCTGTCACTGGCCTCCTGGCTTCTGGTCTTTCGGGTTCTCTACTCTGTGGCCAGAGAGGTGGCTTTACAACCCCAAAGTGATACAGAGGCTGCTGGGCCAAACTTTTAATGATTTTTCTATGTCCTTGGAACAAACTCCAAACCCTTGTGTCATCTGTCCCCCAAGGCTCTCCTTGACCTGATCAGACCTGGTCAGTGCCAACCTTTGCACCTTCTGTTTAGATCACCTGCCCCAGCCCCAGCTGCCAATTTAAGGGCAGCAAGGATGGCACCTCTCCTATTGCTGTGGGCCAATGCCCAGCACATGGCCTGGTGCGAACCAGGCTCTGAATGAAAGAGCAATTACTGAGCGCCAACGGAATCTTTCCTATAAAATCATGGCAAATCACCTATTTTCTGGACAAAATAACTTCCAAGTTATTGTGTCTTCAAGTTCCAATTGTATTTTCTGCTGATTGATTAAGGAATAAATAAATTGTAATATGATTTCTGTCACTTTTATGCTTTGGTAAAAGACGATTTCCAGAACTTTTTTGGATTTAGGTGAACAAATATAGTTTGTGTGCTTTTCCCAATTCCCCCAAATGCTCTAAGTGAATGCTAGTCATTGCTCATTATTTCTAAAGCCTGGTCTTGCACACAGACATAATGGCTGAAAATTTCCCTTAGCAGGAAGGATGCCATGCATTATGGTTTTCACTTCCATTTAACCCGATTAAGTATTTGTTTAAGTGCTTTGTGCTCTGATGAGAGGTGTCTGTATATGAAGTGCTCCTTGAACAAAAGTTATGGGTAGTCAAATGTAATTGAATTGGCTAATGTTCCATAATTAAGGCAAAACCACTTTACTTAAATAATTAGCTTGAAGTGGTTACCGTAGTAGAGTTAATAGGTTTGCTCTTTTTTCATCTGTGCTATGGGTGTTAGCCAACAACACAGCTATGTGACATGCTGTTGTCTTCTACAGAACCTCGGGTTCAGCAATGTCGAGTTCCAGGCAAGGCTAGTGCTGCTGGCTGCTTTCCTAAGAAGTCATCAACGAGCAGCAATAACCAGATTGAGTTTTTCCCTATGGTTTGTTCAAAAGGTTGAATAAGCACTCAAAACAGAGCATTCTGGAGAGAACATGAGCAGTTTCCCCAAGCATTGTGGTGCATACTGGAAGAGATCTCACTTACAGATTTTTCTAGAATAGCAATTCCCAAATCACTACTGGTTTAGGATGCTGGGTTGGCAGTTATGAGTCAGACCAGCCAACCCAGGATTTAGTGTAGGCAAAGGAACAGTTACTTATTCCTTAAGTAGTTAAGCAGGCAATAGAAAACCCAATTATAATGGCTTAAACAAAAATTTCCCCCACATAAGGAAATATCCAGAAGTAGGGACTTATTTGCATTGGTTCAGCAGACCAAAGATGTCATCTGGGCACTCAGGTGCTTTCTCTCTTCTGTCTGCCATCCTCGTATGATGCTTTCCTCCTTGGAAAGTCACAAGCTGTAGTTCCAGCCATGCAGCAAGCATACCATGTGACAAAAAGCGAGAGGAGGCAGGTATTATGTTCCCCTTTATGAAGACAACACAAGGCTTTTCCACAGCCCTCTATCCAGCAAGTGTCTGCTTGGATCTCATTGACTGAGTCATGGTCCCTGGCTCCCCACAGCTCCAAGGAGGCTGGGGCAGAGGAGAACAGAACTATTCTGTTGCCCTAGACTCAATCCTATCACAACCACCTCCCCAGCCCCTCTTTGCGGCCTCCTTTTAGGAAACAAATATTTTGTAATACTCTTTTATCCTGAAGGCAATGCATAGGTCATAAAACCCATCTATATCTATCCTGTCAGAAGAATGCCTTAACTGTAACATAAAAATCCTAATATATAAAAACTCAGTGTTCGTAACGTCCAAAATGACTAAAGGCTCCACTGCACGCCAGGCTGCACCTGCAGCAGGCTCCGGTGGGCAGGGACTGATGAGCAGGCTGAACTGCTGACCTCTTGGGGGGAGAGAGAAAGGTGAGGCTGATCAGCAGCTACCACTGCTGCTGGCGAGGCCAGAGAGAGAGAGAAGCAGGGTCTGTTCGAGGCTGTGCATCAGACCCTGCTTCTCTCTCTCTGGGCCTCTCCAGCAGTCTTGCCTCTCTCTCTCCAAGAGATCAGCAGTTCAGCCCACTGCACTAGCAGCCTGGGGTGGTTATTGATCAGCCCAGCCTCTATGATCAGGCCTGGAGATAGGCCCAGAGATGCTGACTGGCATAGAAACCAACCAATCAGAACCAAATCTGGGTGAACTGTGGGGAGCCAATGGCTGCCTAGGAGGCAGAGCATCTGACACTGAGTAGCATAGAAACTGACCAATCAGAACCTAATCTGGATGAATTGCAAAGGCAGACCAAAGGTGAGGGCTGAGGAGGGGTTTTAAGGGCAACAGCTGTTTGGTATAAGGTGTAAAAAGAGGTTCAATTTTTTAATGACTGGTGTGACAGAGTGCATATGGCTGGCTATAAGTTCAGATATAGGGATTATGTGTTTTTGTCTGCTAAGAGCATTGCCCCTAACTGCCTCTGCCTCCCCTAGGTTGACTGGCCATCTTCCGGAAGTCTGACTTCCTTCTGGAAAAAGCCACAGTAGTGGAGGCTGAGGCAGAGGCAGTTAGGGGTGATCAGGTCATCATGGGGTTAGAGGCAATCAGGCTGGCAGGGGAGGTTAGTTGGGGGAGAGATCAGGCCAGCAAGGGAGAGCAGTTGGGGGCAATCAGGCAGGCAGAGGCAGTTAAGGGTGATCAGGCAGTCAGACAGGTCAGTGGTTACGAGCCAGTGGTCCCAGATTGTGAGAGGGATGTCTGATTGCTGATCCTGTGAGATCAGGCCAAAACCGGCAGTCAGACATTCCCTGAGGGGTCCCAGATTGGAGAGGGTACAGGCTGGACTGAGGGAACTCCCCCCATGCATGAATTTTGTGCACTGGGCCACTAGTAAGAAATAAAAGGAAAGTAATTTATTAAAACA
>PVJC01048662.1:0-12451 GCA_004026665.1 Murina feae | reverse complement strand
TCACTGCATCTGCCCCGAGTGTGTTCCTTGTGGATCTGTTTTGTTTAGGTTAGTCCCTCTCTGGCCACTGGATGAGGCTGGCTCCTGTATCTTTAAGGAGGTGTTGCTGCAGAAGCCTCTGACGCACTTGGGAGGGGCGGGGCCTCGGGGAGTTCGCCGGGCGGGGCGGAGCAAACAGCTATGGCGCTCCTCAGCCCTGTGCTGAGGGACGCCAGGTCTCTGTGTCCCACGGTTATTTCTGTAAGCAACGCTGAGAGAAACCCGTTTTGGATTTCCTTCTGATGCCAGTCTCTGGTTGTCTGTGGGACCTCCAAAACTCGCCTGGAACTGGAGTTCAGAGCCGCTGGGAGCTTGTGGCTCTCTCCGTTTTGGAAAAGAACCATGACCTTCCGGTACCAGCCCTTCCCCGAGCCCGTGCGCGCGCCTCCGTACCTCTGTACTTTGCTTCCGCTGCTGCTCTGAATCTCAGACTCTTCTCTGGTTGTAGGATTTTCACTCAGCCAGCCGTCCTGTGGGTGCGAGTGGTGTCCGTGTGTTCTTTTCGCGGTTTTTCTGAAATAGTTGTTCACAGCTGCATATGCGGTGTCTACCCTATGCCGCCATCTTGTTTCTCCCGAATTCCAAACTATTTTAGATGACAGTTTATTATCTGAAATGATTAATCTACCCATTCTTTATACATAGCTATCTTCATGAAACAGGTGCAATAGGTGCAAGCTCTAAATGCATGAAGAACTCATCACAACGTGATTCCCTTCTTTGGGTCAGTGATCTTATGATCTTTTGGACACCATTCTCCTCAAAAAGAAAAAACTTGTTCACTTGTAAGAGGCCCTTAGGCATAACATGACATTTATGATGTATAGAATGTGTATTTCATGTTTATTTCTCATGTATTTTCTTTGGTTAAAAACTGATATGTGATCTACAACATTCAAATAAATGATTTGACATATTTTATATAACACATGTTCAAGTAATTAATTTTCTCATGGAAATGTCATACCATTTAACTCGTAGTTATGAGCCAAATATTTGTGCAGTAGTTTGTAATGAATATATGCATAACCACAAATTGCCCTACTTTCTATGTACTCAAATATAATTTAAAGAGACAGACTCAGGGTGCAGTGGACTTCATATTATTTAATGCTTGATGCATATTAGGCTCTCAATAACTCCTTGTTGGATGGATAAATACAGGACTAACCAGTTAGGCAGATGTTATCAAATCCTGAGTTTAGGTTTTTGGTTAGTCTTTTTTTTTTTTTAAATATTTTATTGAATTTTTTACAGAGAGGAAGGGAGAGGGATAGAGAGTTAGAAACATCGATGAGAGAGAAACACCCATCAGCTGCCTCCTACACACCCCCAACTGGGGATGTGCCCGCAACCAAGGTACATGCCCTTGACCGGAATTGAGCCTGGGACCTTTCAGTCCGCAGGCCGACACTCTACCCAGTGAGCCAAACCAGCTAGGGTGGGTTTTTGGTTAGTCTTACTGGAGTTTTATTATGATGTCACTAACACAATTAATTGAAAATTAATTATTTTGAAAATACTTGGTTTGCCAAAGAGTAAAGCAAAAATAATTATGGATATATGGTGAGCAAAAGATAACATAAAAACCAATCAAATAGGGAACCCCTGTACCAGTCAGATTATTTCCAGTGTCAGGTGACAGAAATAAGACTCAAATTCACTTCAAAATAAGAAAATACATTACCATGCCCAAAGGTAATACAAACTCCAGGCTCCATTTACAGGGCTCTGCTGTCTTTCTCTCAATTTTCTTGGCTTTGCCTTCCTTCATGTGTTTCTTTTGTCCTCTGACTTCCTTCTTGATTGCAAGGTAGCCGCCAGTACCGGCAGCCGCTGGGACAATGTGCTTCCTTGCTCATTTTCACTGGGAGAGCAAGAAAGCATCTCCCCCAACCATAGACTAAAAGTCCTGTCCTTTCCTACAGTGTGATTGGCTGGGCTAAGGTCATGAAGCAGTTGCCTAAGGAATGCTGTGTAATGAATACCCATAAGCCTGGGTTTTTTAACCAATCGCTGGCAAGAATGATAGTATTGCCTGATTACCTGAGACTAATTAAGACTTATTCCTGGACCTGAGGAATGGATCAGCTTCTCTTGAGTCGGTTGGGCTGTGTGCAGGTAAAAAGGATGCTTGAACACAACCGATTTCTCTTAGGAAAGGGGAAGAGGGAAATGGATATTCTGTAGGCAAATAATTGTTCATCCTAACACCACAATGAAATAACTTTTTATTATTGCTCTTTTTCTTTTGAAAAATCTTTAATTAAAGACTTCATTTTTCTGTAGCAGTTTCAAGTTCACAGCAAAACTGAGAGGAGGCTATAGAGATTTCCCATATACTGCCCCACATATGCATAACCTTCTCCATTAGCAATATCCTCCACCAGAGTGATACGTTTCTTACAATTGATGAGCTTACATTGATACAACATTATCACCCAAAACCTATGGTTTACATTAGAGTTCATTCTTTGTGTTGTACAATCTATGGATTTGGACAATCATATAAAAAGTATTCACCTTTATAATATTATACAGGATAGTATCACCACCCTAAATCCCTCATTGCTCTGCCTATTAATTTCTCCCCCCACCCTTCACTCCTGGAACAACATCAGCCTTTCTCAAAAGAGAAAGTGTTCCTAGGTCTCCATAAAAATTAGGATTGAGTCTCTTCTAAAGTTCCATTCATCAGTGAATACAGGAAATGAGGACAGAATGAGAGAATGTAGTCAGTCCCAAGTTTCTACTTTCTTTTTCTAAAAAAATATATTTCATTGATTTTTTACAGAGAGGAAGGGAGAGGGATAGAGAATTAGAAACATCGATGAGAGAGAAACATCGATCAGCTGCCTCCTGCACACCCCCTCCTGGGGATGTGCCTGCAACCAAGGTACATGCCCTTGACCGGAATCAAACCTGGGACCCTTCAGTCCACAGGCCACGTCCCATCCACTGAGCCAACACAGCTAGGGTGAGCCTTTAACATTTTTTAAAACTTCATCTTGTTCCATGCATATGGAAAACGTTTCCTATGAAAAACAGGGCCATTCTTATATTGTGTATTTCCTTTTTCACATTTAAGCATTCCCCCCATGTTATTAATCTTCAGAATTATTTAAAGTAGTCATGTCGTGGGCTATGCGATGTAAGTAGCACAGTTAATAATTACTGCCTTTTTATTCTTTAAAACATTTAGTTTAAAATGGAGATGTAATTTACAGACTGTGAAATGCACAGATCTAAAGCATCGTTTGATGGGTTTTGACAAATACAAACACGTGCTAATCACAATAAAGACTATTTCCATCACCCTTAAAAGTGCCCTTGTGCCTGTTTCCATTCAATATCTTATACGTCCATAACCAGTGTTTTGATTTCTATCACCACAGATTCATTTTGCCCATTCTTGAAATTCATATAAATGGAATTATACAGGATACTACGGTGTGTCTGGGTTTTTTTTTTTTTTTGTTGTTGTTGTTGTTTTTTTTTTTTTTGCTCAGCAGATTCACCCCGATGCTGTATTTATCAGTAGTTCATTCTTTAAAATTGTTAGTAATATTCCATTGCCTGGATATATAGCAGTTTGTTTATCTATTTACCAGTTAATAAACATGTGGGTTTTCCCCAATTTGGGTCTATTATGAAATATATTAATGTAAACATTTTTCAAAGTAAATTTAGGGGAGGTGAGAAATGGTAATAAATGATAGATGGGTCAGTGATTATTTTTTTTAAAAGAGGAGATAAAAAGGAGGGGATACAATTGAAAGACGAGGGATAGAGGAGTGATAAAAATGAAACAAAAGGCCCTTTGAGAAAGGTAATCCAAGGGGAAATTAAAAAGAGAAGAATTAAAATGGGCAAGGATAAGAAGAAACACATAAATAACATAGAAATGAGAAAAAAGCCTATAAAATCAGAAAAAGTTAAAAAATTAGAATCATAGAACTTCTGTTTCTAATAATTTTTTGAGAACTCTGGGATGAAGATAAAGTTTGGAGCCCCTCCATGCAGATTTAGGCTCCTCACATGTTCCTGAAGCTCTGTTTTACATGAATGTCTTCTACAGGCAACACTCTTTCCCTTGCCTGCCAGAGCAGAAGAATGTTCAAAGCAGCGTTGATCAGGGCAGCACAGCCAGGACAGCATGTAAAGAAGGAAGCCAGGAGGCTTTTTAATTTAAAAATAAGTGCTGCTTTGTCTCCCATGTTTTCTTAATTGAGGCAGAAGCTGAATCTAGGACACAGCCTAGTGGGAGATTGGCTATGGCATGATAATGTGAAGACTGGATCATAAGCGAGAAAGGAGCTGGTGAGCACCAGAAAGATGTGGGGTGTGTGTGTATGTGTGTGTATGTGTGTGCACAGTTACAGGGAAGTATCCTTAACTGTCAGGCCTGTCAGATAAGGATGTCAGATTGGATTATAAGGGAGAGATATAACTCTGCCCACATTAGCTGTGTTATTTGATTTTGTGGACATGTTGCACAAAGATTTAAATGCCTTCAACCAGAGATGGAGAAAAGAAAAGAAAGAAGGTCCAAGATGGCTGAATTGTTTTTGTCTTAAAGCAGTGGTTCTCACCTTCCTAATGCCGTGACCCTTTAATACAGTTCCTCATGTTGTGGCGACCCCCAACCATAAAATTGTCTTCGTTGCTACTTCATAACTGTAATGTTGCTACTGTTATGAATTGTAATGTAAATATCTGATATGCTGGATGTATTTAGGCGACCCCTGTGAAAGGGTTGTTCAACCCTCAAAGGGGTTGCGACCCACAAGTTGAGAACCGCTGTTTAAAAGGGACTCTGTAAGCCAGAGAGTTGAAAAATTCTTTTTTACTATGCTGCTGCTGACATTTTGACATAGAATATTTATTTTCTCTTGAATCCAGGGAAAAGGCACAAAAGGAATTAGAAGAAATGGTAGAGAAGAAGGACGAGGAAATATATAAGGTATATGTGAAGGTATTGCTGCTGGAGTTTGATGGTGTTTTATGGCACTTTTATCCTTCCCCCTGACTTTTAAGTGGGTTTAAAGTGAATTTGATAGATACAAGTATGAAAGGAGGGAGGGGAATGGGCTATGGTTGGGTCTGGTCTACAGCCATTGAAAGGCGTTAAGCCAAAGGAGTAATTTATTTGGTCTATAAATCCCCAAGGATCATAACCATGAGAAATACAGTGTGGTTCACAAACATTCTGATCAAAAAAGAGGAACACGTTTTTGATGTGAGAACTATTGGAGTACAAAATAAGATTCTATGTATTGAGGAGTAAAAGTGCTGCACAAATTCAAGGAATCATGATTATTCGCCCTTAAGAGAGATGGTGGTGACTCCATCATTAAAACACATCAGAGCAGTAATATAGATAACTGGTCCCACAGTGGCTACAGATCCCAAAGTACAGGCCTGGGGCCAGATGAGATCATAGTGTGTGCTGGGGTCCCTCGGAGAAGTGAAATATTCTGCCTGCTTCCCCAAATTCCCGAAGGTTACCACTTCCATTTCATGGGCTTTACTGCTTCCCTGATGTAAATGGCTGCTTATGTTGAAAACTCTCAAGAGATGTATGTGGCTGAGGACCATCTGCTTAGTTTCAGGTGATGAGTTAGGGCAGACTTGAACCTTTAAAGAACTTGGTGAATTTTCATCTCATAAATGTTAAAACATATTCCTCGCAGCAATCAGGCTGGAGTATGGGGCATTTCCATGTGTGGTGTTGTGGTGAAATTGGATCTGTGCATATGGGTGTGAAAAAGAGTTCTCTTTGGGAAGCCACTTCAATGGAGAAAGTACAGTTTCTTTTTTCATTTCTTTTTTAAAAAATATATTTCATTGATTTTTTACAGAGAGGAAGGGAGAGGGATAGAGAATCAGAAACTTTGATGAGACAGAAACATCGATCAGCTGCCTCCTGCACACCCCCTACTGGGGATGTGCCCACAACCAAGGTACATGCCCTTGACTGGAATTGAACCCGGGACCTTTCAGTCCGCAGGCTGACACTCTATCCACTGAGCCAAATCAGTTAGGGCTTCTTTTTTCCATTTCATGGTCTGGGGGTGGCTCACAGTAATAATGATTGTATCCACTTTCAAGTTCATCTTATATTCTAGGTGCTTTTTACCTGTTATCTTGTTTAATACTCACAACAACCATATAAAGAAGGACATTACAAGTGAGTAAACTTGGACTCTGAGATAGCACATAACTTGGCCAGGGTTATAGAATTAAGGTACAGACTTTGGGATTAGAATCCAGCCCTATCTGACTCTAAAGCCTCAGGGGATATTGGTTGCTTTCCTCCCCTCACTTGGCCTCAATGTTTGTGTTCTCATTTAGGGTTCCCCAGAAGCAACTCTGAGACAAGGATTGGGAAACAGGTGGTTCATTCAGGAGGGGATCCCAGTGGTAGGGAAGAGGGGAAGGAGACAGGGGAGGGAAGGCAGCCAATAAATGGTCCATTATTGAGCAAGTTATCACTGTGGGCAACTGGGGCTCAGTCCTGCGGGGGAACTTGGAAAAAATAGATTATCTTATGGGGGGGAGGGGCAAGGAAGCTGGTACATTTTAAAAACTGAGGTTTAATCAACATAGCATTACTTATAATAGCCAAGATTTGAAAGCAGCCCAAGTGCCCATCAGTTGATGAGTGAATAAAAAAGCTGTGGTACATTTACACCATGGAATACTATGTAGCTATAAAAAAGAAAGAACATTTACCATTTGCGACAGCATGGGACCTGCAGAGTATTATGCTAAGTGAAATAAGCCAGTCAGAGAAAGACAAGTATCACATGATCTCACTCATATGTGGAACCTAATGAACAAAATAGAGTAATGAACAAAAATATGTCCAGACACATTGAAGCATGCAACAGACTGATGAATTTCAGAAGGAATGGGTGGGGGGGGGTGAGAAGAGTTAGCCAAAGAACTTATATAAATACATGTATAATAGCTGGACATACAACCATGTGGTGAAGGCCTGGGAAGGGGGCATGGAAAGGATGAATGGGGGAAAAAGAGAACATCTGTAATACTTTCAACAATAAAGATACATTTTTTTTAAAAAGTAGAAGTGGTATATACATATATACATTGGAATATTACTTGGCCATAAAAAGGAATGAAATCTTGTCATTTGGGACAACATAGATGGAATTCTTAGAGGGTACTACCCTATGTGAAATAAGTCAGTCAGAGAAAGATAAATGCCACATGATTTCCCTTATATGTGAAATCTAAAGAACAAAATAAAACAGAAAAAAATCATAGATACAAAGAACAAATTGATGGTTGCCAGATAGGAGGGGTGTTTAGGGGATGTGGGCAAAAAGGGGAATGGAGTAAGAAATACAAATTGTTAGTTACAAAATAGTCATGGGGGTGTAAAGTACAGCATAGGAAATATAGCCAATATTATTATAATAATTATGTATGGTGTTAGGGGGTATTAAACTCATCAGGGACATCACTTTTTAAGTTATATAGTTTCCAACTTGAAACTAATATAATATTGACTGTTACTATAGTTGAAAAAAAAAAAGAAATGTGGTAAATCTCCATCCGTAATTCAAATCTATGTCTGAGGCACTTATTCATGATGAAAACAGAGAACAACTATTGATCATCATCCATACTATTCTCGTTCCTGCGCTTCGAAACTACTTAAAAATATCCCTCACCTTCCATTTTTCTCTTTTCTTAGAAAATTAATCCCAGTTTTTTTTAAAAAAATATATTTTATTGATTTTTTACAGAGAGGAAGGGAGAGGGTTAGAGAGCTAGAAACATTGGTGAGAGAGAAACATCCATCAGCTGCCTCCTGCACACTCCCCACTGGGGATGTGCCCACAACCAAGGTGCATGCCCTTGACTGGAATCGAACCTGGGACCCTTCAGTCCACAGGCCGATGCTCTATCCACTGAGACACACCGGCCAGGGCTCTCCCAGTTTTTAAAGTTTAGTCCTTTCTTTTAAGGCTTAGGCCTTTGGATTCCAGTAAAGTGCATTGGTACTTTAGGTTAAAGTTTGTTTTTCAGGGAAGTTACCGAAAGATTCATTTTTTTGCTTGAATGCTGTTAAAGGGTTACAGAGCCTTTTTGCTTTTTATGTCTAATTCCAGGTTTCTGTATTGTTGAGAACAACCATACTGTTTTATCTATTTACTTTGTTTTCAAAAAATTAACTTTCTTCTTGATGAGTTTTTCAGAAAGTTGCTTGAAGTATGTATGGGGCCCCGGTGGAGGGTAAAGCAAGTGAGGCACCTAGGCCTTAGATGGTTAAATATGGTTTTGGCTGCAGGTGAAATAGAACACTTCCTGGCTTCTCCCTGTTCTATGGACCATCATTGACTTACTCTTTTGAGCCAGGAGATGTTCACAATAAATGATGTTGACTCTGGGGGAAAAATAGTTGCTTTTTGAAGAATACAGGGTCTACACATATTAAAGGAATGTTTTGTTTGTTTTTCCTCACGGGGTTGTGGCCAACACAACTCTCTCCAGTGGGAAGTGAATTAACGCAGAGCATCAGCCTCCTAATTAGAAGAGCTAAAGCAATGGTTCTCCAGAGAGGAAGGCATGGAACAGAATCACTAGGGAGCTAGACACATCACTTCTCCCCCCTTTTCCTGCCTCTTAGAGTCTGATGGAGGTGATCATGTCAGGATGGTCCAGCGGGAATGGGCGCAGGTGGTTTTGATAAGTATCCCAGGCAACCTCAAGAGGCAGCTCTCTCTCTCATCCAACTGGGAATCACTGGGGAAAGACCTAATGCCATTTATGAAAGTTTGAAATATACACTATTGACTCCACTTCTTAGGATGTATTATGCAAAAACACTTGTACACACACTCAGAGATAAACACACAAGGATGGGGAATTATAGCACTTTGTAATAGTAATACAATAATAATAACAACAATACCTTAAAGTGCATCAGTGGGGGACTGGGTAAATGTCTGATCTAGCCATAGTATGGCATTCTATGCCTTGGTTAGAATGATCAAGATAGGTATTCATGTACTAGCATAGGGTGATCTGCAAGGAATATATCTGAGTGGAAAAGCAAGTTCCACAACAATATGTGTAATGTGATATTTTTATAAAACTAAAACAAACAAACAAAAAACAATAAAATCATTTTTATACCTGTTTAAGTGTCTAAAAATTTCTGGAAAGAGATACACAAATTCTTAACACTACTTATAAAGATGGGAATAGAATAGGGTGGAATTTTCAATTTTTAAAAGTGGACTTTGGCACTTGACCTTTTTTTTACAATTCACATTTATTAGCATATTTTTTTCCAATGAAAAAATAATTAAGAAAATAAATGCTCAAACAAGTCTCCCCTTCACTGCAGCCTCTTCAGTTATACCCACATCCACACCCACACCGCCACCATGTGCATCATGTGACACGGGAAAAAAGGGAGTTAAATAACAGTTCAAGATAGGGGAAGAAGAAAGAAAAATGTCCCCAGGAACCTATCATGTGACCCAGCCACTGTCTGCTAGATGATGTGTGTGTGTTACTGAAGATGAGCCTGAGAGATAGCATTTTAAAAATGTTTTCTGGGAGAACCAAGATGGCGGCATGAGGTATATACCTAAATGCACAGCCTCCACACCTACATTATAGAAATACAACTATACAGATAAACGGCCATCCTCCAGAACCAAGGGAGGGGAAGCTTTACAGCTAGAAGGCAAGAGGAGTGCTTTGAGACTGAGTAGAAGCTCCCGGTGCCAAAACAGAAAGGTACTGACACGCAAAATGGAGGCGGCGGCGCGGCGCGCGGCGGTGCAGGTGAAAGGGTGGCAGCGGGTCCAAGGCTTGGAAGATTATAAACTCCCGGGTCGCACTGAATGCAACTCGGGCTGTAGGGCAACGGGGCGGCGGAAGACCAATGGCGTTCTAGCAGTGCTATTCGCAGCTATCACTGACGTGGAGATTCGGGGACTGAGAATCATGTGCAGACCCCAGGGCTTAGAGACGCCAAACTCGGTAGAAACTGCGGCATCAGCAGAGGGGACGCCATTATGAGTTGCTCCACCCCCGGTGATTCTGAGACCCCGCCCACCCCACCTACAACCCCGCCCAAGCTGTGCGCCTGCCTGCCTGCAGCATAACCTAAGGGTCTGCAATTGGGACAAAACTCCAATAGATCCAAACTCCAAACAACAAAGAGAAAGGCCTGCAGGTCATTCCTCCCCAGTGATACCTCCTAGTGATAACTACAACAAGACTGTGCACCCAGCCTTCAAAGGCGTACAACAAGAGTGTCCACCCCAGGAGATTGGGGAGGCTGAATCACTGGGCCCTATATAGGACACCTAGCACAGAAAGCCAAAATGCGGAAACTAAGAAACAGGTCACAAAAGACAGAAATGGAGGAACGCAAACGACTGGATATAGAGTTCAAAATCACGGTTATTAGGTTTTTCAAGAAGTTTCTAGAGACTGCTGATAAATTTAGTGAGAATATGAAAAAGAACAAGCTAGAAATTAAGCATACACTGACTGAAATAAAGAATAATATACAGAGATCCAACAGCAGTCGAGAGGATCACAAGAATCAAGTCAAAGATATGAAATATGAAGAAGCAAAACCCACCCAGCCAAAAAAGCCAAAACAAAAAAACAAACAAACAAACAAACGAAAAATCAAAAAGTATGAAGATAGTGTAAGGAGTCTCTGGACAACTTCAAGCATACCAACATCAGAATTATAGGGGTACCAGAAGAAGAGAAAGAGCAAGATATTGCAAACCTATTTGAAGAAATAATGACAGAAAACTTCCCCCACCTGGTGAAAGAAATAGACTTCCAAGTCCAGGAAGCGCAGAGAACTCCAAACAAAAGGCACCTAAGAAGGACCACACCAAGACACATCATTATTAAAATGCCAAGAGCAAAAGACAAGGAGAGAATCTTAAAAGCTGCAAGAGAAAAGCAGTTAGTTACCTACAAGGGGGCACCCATACGACTATTAGCTGATTTCTCAACAGAAACTCTGCAGGCCAGAAGGGAGTGGCAAGAAATATTCAAGGTGATGAACAACAAGAACCTACAACCAAAATTACTTTACCCAGCAAGGCTATCATTCAGAATTGAAGGTCAGATAAAGAGCTTCACAGACAAAAAAAAGCTAAAGGAGTTCATCACCACCCAACCAGTATTATATGAAATGCTGAAAGGTATCCTTTGAGAAGAGGATGAAGAAAAAATAAAGATAAAAATTATGAACAACAAATACATGTCTATCAACAAGTGAATCTAAAAATCAAGTGAATAAAAAATCTGATGAACAGAATAAACTGGTGAACAGAATAGAATCAGAGGCATAGAAAGGGAGTGGACTGACAATTTTCGGGGGTAAAGGGTGTTGGGGGTGCGTGAAGAGAATGGACAATGACCATACACCTATGGATGAGGACAGCGGGGGGGTGGGGACAGAGGGTGGGGTGGGAAATGGGAGGAGGGGAGCTATGGGGGAAAAAAGAGGAACAACTGTAATAATCTGAACAATAAAGATAAATTAACAAAAGATATAAGTTGCAAAAAAAAATGTTTTCCAAGTCCATCATAGTCTCTCTCTTTTGAATGTAGCTTACAATATAGACTTGAATTAGGAAGTAATTCTATCCTTAGATCAGACCCTCCTAATCCCCCATTGGAATTAGCCAACATCTTCCTAATTGGACTCAATGCTTTCTGTTTCAACACCCTTCAGTTTGCCCCAAGAGATGTTTTTTTTCTAACATAAACCTCATCATATCTCATTCTTGCTTAAAATTCTTCAATGATTAAACATTGCCACAAGACAACATCAACATTCGTGAGCATAATTTTCAAGTGCCTTCACGATCTGGTGGCTGACCATCTTTTCAATTCTATTTTTTCCACATGCCCTACCCTTTAACAAGTTAGTTTCACTAAGCTACTGGCAATTCCTTGACTAAGCCATGTCTTTGTGCTTTGGGTCACTGCATATGCAGAATATTGGGAGTTCTCTGATGAATTCCTACTTATCTTTCAAGACTAAATTCATGTATCTAAAACCTGTTCTAACCCCCTTGAACTCTATCACCTCTACTTACGCCATGCCCTGCATACCTCATGTTTTATAGATATTTGCATTTTTAACATGTTTGAATTTCCTATTAGACTTTTAATTCATTGAGGACAGTGACCTTGTTTTCTTTGTTATTTGTATCCTAACACCTAGAAGGTATGTGATATACATTACACAAATTTATTCCATTAATAAATAAAAAATAAATACAGAATCCATTGAAATCAGTTTTGGGAAATAATAAATTGAAGACAATTGTATGCAGGAGGGTCATTATTTGAAACTAGAACAAAATTTGTGCACGGGGGGGGGGGG
>PVJC01048661.1:0-12450 GCA_004026665.1 Murina feae | reverse complement strand
TGGAAACTCTAGGTTGTTGTGTGTCACCTTCAGTCATTAAATGTGAAAAATTTATTTGAAAATTAAGCTTGCAGGCTGCATGTCCTCATTCTCCTCCACTCCACCGCGATTTAGTTCAACCCCTCTTTTATGGATGGGGAAACTGAGGCCTGCAGAAGCCAATGGCTATGAGGCAAGAGTACCAGAGTCACCACTTGAACTCTAACTGGAGTTCTTCTCATCATACCTTGCTGCTGCTCTTATTACGAGTCTCAGTGGGAATGGGCAAGAAGGGCTGACCTCAGGGTTTTTATACCCTACCCTTCACCCGTAAAAGGGGAGCCCTTGGGGGCCGTGCCTGATTTTTCTGGTTTAATTGCAGTTCTACCCTCTGTGGCAGGCACAGGGTAGAGCAGTGGGTACCTTTCTGTTGAATGACTAGGCTTACTTAAAGTCTTGAGGAGAAGGGAGTTAGGGAAAAAAGAGTCAATAATGTAGCAAGCACTGTCCATGGGTTATTTTCTTTATTCTTTGCAACAGCTCTTTGAGACATGGTATTTTCCCGGTGGGGAATTAAAGCTCAGGGAGAACAGGTGAGTGACTTAAAGTAACTGGTTTGGATTTGAGCCTGGGGCTGAGTGAATTTTAGCTCCATTCTATTTCTTTGGTCATATTTGCCCTAGCTCTACAGGAATCATTCATTCCCTACCATTTCAGACCATCCACGCAAAGAAACAGGACTTTGGCAAATACCTAGGTGAATTGTACACAGGATGGCGTGGTGTAGGGATAACTTGTACCTTTTTTTTCTTTTTCAGGAATGATCACCAAGACTCACAAAGGAGACCTGGGCCTTCGGCTTCCAGAGAAAAACAAGAAGAAGAAGGTGGTGGTTAAAGAACCAGAGGCTCAGTGCTTGGTTTTGAACAGTAACAGTTGTAACACTGAGGTCTGTCCCACCACAGCCATATCACCCACGAAGAGTGTGATCCAGGAGCAGGCACCCGAGATCCTTCTAGTGAAGAAGAAGAAAAAGAAAAAGAAGGAGCACAGCACTGTCTGTGAGGAGCACCTAGAACCTGAGACCACGTTCCATGCCAGGCAGACAGAGAAGTCTCCCAGCCCCAGGACACAGGCTCTCGGTCCATCCGAGTTCCTCAATGGGGAGAAGAAAAAGAAGAGGAAGTCCTCGTGGCCTCTGGCCCTGCCTCCTGGTGTGAGGGTGAAGACCTGGGATCCCAGACAGGTCGAGGAAGTAACCAGAGTTGGCAGAAAGCTCAAAAAACACAAGAAGGAGAGAAAGGCCCAGGAGGTGGCAGCCTTCTCAGCCAGGGATGCCCTGCACACGTGCTCAGTGGGAAAGGATGACCAGGAATGGGCAGCCTTGGGGCAGAAGAGGAAGCAGGGGGGCCCCAGGGAACACAACGTGAACAAGAAGAAGAAAATGAAAACCCACCAGGAGAAAGACACCCCTCTTGGCCACCCCAAGCCCTCCAGGTCCATGGAGAGCAGGCCTAGGCAAAGATGTGCAAAAAAGCCAGTCAAAGTTGAGGCTTCAGAGTACATCCTAGTAGGAGATGGCCTCAAGGCCCCTACGAAAAAGAAAATGAAGCCCACTAAAAGGGCTGAGGAGCCAGGCACTGAGGAGCCAGCTCTGAAGAGGAAGAAAAAGAAGAAGAGGAAGGAGAGCAAAGTAGCAGAACTTTGGAAGGAGGTAGATTGTCCTTCAGGGTGGAAGTTGGGAGAGAGTGTGTGTGTGTGTGTGTGTGTCAGAACACCTTGTTTATACTGACTTAAGCCAAAAGAGGGATTTATTGATATGTGTAACTGACTTCCTGAGAGTTGAGTCTGGCCCAAGAAGAGAAGCTCCGTTAATACTGACTGAAGGACGAATCCCAGGAGCTGAGTCAGCAGGAAGGTGTCTGTAGGGCCTGTGCTCAGCTCTACCAGATGCAATTGGTAAAGGCTGTTATTACGAAGGACCAGGGGAAAGGGGCCAGCCTGAGGTCTCACCGTCAGAGTCCCTCAGAGGCTGAGGCCAGTGAACACAGCCATGTCAGAGAGGCAGCCAGCAAGAATGTCCCCTGGGAGCTGAGACGTGTGAGGGCTTCAGCCTTTCGAGCAGCTGAAGCAGCAAGTACAGAGGCCCTGGCAGAGCACAGAGGCTGGGGTGAATGGAGGCTGTAGAAATCTGGATTTTGTGCAAATAAGATGGGAGCCCTAGGAGTCTTGGGGAGTGGTGACATGATCTGACTGAGGTTTTTTTAAAGAAGATATAGTTGACATAAAGTTGTGTATGTTTAAGGTGTATAGCGTATTCTGATTGAATTTTTAAAGCTCACCTGAGTTGCTTATGGGATGGACCAAGGTTGGAGGTGAGGAAGCAGGAGTTAGACACTCATGGTTTTCTAGGTAGGTGAGAAGGCAGCAGCCAGGACCTGTGGGTGGGGGTGGGCAGTATACAGAATAGAGTAGGCTTGGGTTTGCTGGCAGCCCCACTCCCCACAACCATCAGGACCCTGAGTCCACCTCTGCATTTCCCTGCCCTTGCTATCTACCTCCTCTCCACCACTCCTCCCCCCCCCACACACACATACACATACCATAGATGGGGGGCCCTTGGCCTCTCACTGGTTTGGTGTCACCCCGGGAGATCAGGTGACTTGTGGCAGGAAAGGTCATGCACCTAGCCTGAGTCAAGAGACCTAGGTTAGTGTCAGCCCTGCCCCTGATCTGTGAGGGTGACCTCATGATAGTCACTCCACCTCTCTGAACCTTAGTTTCTTCATCTGTAAAATAGGTCAGTGCCATGGCTTTGAGGGAAGAATCATGGAAGAGAAAGGATGTCAGATATTCTGTAGGTGATGGGGTTTGGGGTGGTGCTGGGATCTTGGGTCTTTTCTGGACTCTGTCATGATCTCACCCTGCAGGGCTCCTGGGGCAGAGGCCAGTAGAAGCTTGACTCTAACTCCCTTTGCTCTCCTGTACAGGAGGCTGACACAGACTTAGAGGTGGTGCTGGAGAAGAAAGGCAATATGGATGAGGCACACATAGACCAGGTATGGCCCCATCCTCATCCCCCTCCCATGTGTCTTGCCACCCCCCTCCTATCAGGCCACAAAGTCCTGGTCTTGGAAGCGCCCATGACTCCAAAGGCTGCCACACCAGCTTCCGTGGCCCACCTTCCATGCACGGAGCTCTGCCTTCTCATGTCGTGGTGGGAGACCCTCACTGCCAGCCTGGCTGCGGGCCAGCTGGTGATTTGGAACCTCAGGCTGAGGCTCTCTTTCCTGTGCTCACTGCAGGGCTGGAAACAGGGCAAGCTTCCTTGAGAAGCATCCTTTGGTCTTCACCTATATGAGGGTCAGTGAGGTTAGTGACTGCCCAAAGTCACCTCATTAGTAATGTTCTAAGGCCAAGTCTATGTGGTTACCTTGCTGTACTGTCAGGGTTGTGAAATACCCCAATTCCAGAAAGTCTAGCTCTCCCTTACTTATCAGGAGATAGGGGCTAGACAGGATTGGATGCTGGTCCACACCAGAACCACTTCTCTCAATGCTCCCATACTGAGGCCAGGAGGTGCATCATGTGGGTTGGTGCACCCAGCTTTTTTTAAATTAAGTATATCTTTATTGACTTTAGAAAAAGGTCGGGGGAGAGAGAGAAAACAATGCAAGAGAAACATCAGTTGGTTACCTTCCATATGCACCCCAACCGGACATTAAACCTTCAACCTGGGTATGTGCCCTGACCAGGATTGAACCAGCGACCTTTCAGTGCATGACCTTTTGGTGCATGGAACTACACTCAGCCAACTGAGCCACACTGACCAGCTTTTTATTTATTTACTAGAGGCCTAGCACATGAAAATTCGTGCACTTGGGGGTGGGGGCTGGGGGTCCCTCAGCCCAGCCTGTGCCCTCTTGCAGTCCGGGAGCCCTCAGGATGTCTGACTGATGGCTTAGGCCTGTGCCCCATCGCCATTCCCTCCCTCTTCCCACTGGTACGCACCTTGGCTGGCCTGGTGCCGCCTGCTTGCCTGGCCTCCACACCCACTGACTGGTCCGTCCGCTGTTTCAGTCAATTTGCATACTACACTTTCATTATATAGGATAGGATTTTTTATGTTTTTATTGATTTTAGAGAGGAAGGGAGTGGGAGAAAGAGAAACATCAATGATGATAGATAATCATCCATTGGCTGCCTCCTGCATACCCGCCACTGCGGATTGAGCCTGCAACCCAGGCATGTGCCCTAACCTGGAATTGAACCATGACTTCTTGGTTCATGGGTCAACACTCAACCATGGAGCCACACCAGCCACATTGTACCCAGCTCCTCTCCCCACCCCCCATCTGTTGATGGACACTTGCATGACTTTCCATATCTAATAAAAGAGTAATATGACTCCGTCAGAAAGATGGCTGCTGCCATGGAGCTGGAGTGAGCAGGAGGCTTGCGTTGCCCCCAGGGATGGAGGAAGCCAAGCTTCCTGCCTGCCCTGGCTGGCCCTGAGCTCTGCTCAGGGCTATAAAATTTCAATTTTAGAAGATAAATAAACCCCAAATACCTGCTTCCAACAGGCATGGCCTTGGCTCAAGAAGGGGCTGGGAGCCTCAGTTGCCAGTGGATACCTGACCTGGGCTCCACTTAAGGCTACAAAGTTTCAATTATAGAAGATAAATCCCAGATACCTCCTTCTAGCTCACAGGCATGGCCAGCCTGCAAACAGCCCTCAGCCCCTCACCCAGGCTGGCCAGGCACCCCACTGGGGGGTTCCTGATCCAGGACACCCTTCAGGGCAAACCAGCTGGCCCCCACCTGTGCACCAGGTCTCTATCCTATCTAATAAAAGAGCAATATGCAAATTAGACATCACTGTCATAAAGATGGCCACCCCCATGGCCACAAGATGGCGGTGCCCAGTCCAACTCAGCCCTGCCACTGAAGTGGTCAGGCCTGTTAGCCAGGCAGGTGGTGGGGGAGGTGGGGGACCCAAGGGGCACAACAGGCAATTTTAGGGGCCTGGGGGTCCCCTGCCCAGGCCCGAGGCTTCAGGCATGGGCAAGGGCAGAGCTGGTGATCAGAGGGGCCAGGGACAGACCCGGTGATCGGAGGGGTATGAGGGTGCCCTACTCAGGCATAAGGCTTGGGTCAGAGGCCTCAGGCCTGGGCAGGGGCAAGGCCAGAGATCACAAGGGCCTAGGCTCCGCAGAGCCAGCAATTGGAGGGGCAGGGGTGGAGTCTGCAATTGCAGAAGTCTGGGCACCGGTGGAGCTGGCAAAGCAGGGGTCTGGGGGTCCCCCACCCAGGCCTGCGGCCTTGGCCAGAGGCTGCAGGGGGGCAAGGGCAGAGCCGGTGATGGCAGGGAGTATGATCAGAGCCGGTGATTGCAGAGGCCTGGGTTCTATAAAGCTGGTGATTGGAGGAGCTTAGGGGTCCCCTGCTCAGGCCTTCATCCTCGGCCAGAGGTTACAGGCCTGGGCAGGGGTGGAGCCGATGATCAGAGTGAACTACAGAGGAAACACCTTTTCTTACCGCTTATTGGCTAAGTTCCCTGTATGCCACTGGTAATATTCTTAGTAACTTGCATAATAAGAATCCCTAAAGGTGATCTAGGATTTTTCCACCACACTCCTGGAGAAAAAAAAAATGAAGGTCCACTGTTGGAGGGCTAAGAAATGTCATATCCTGCCCTAGCCAGTTTGGCTCAGTGCATAATGCCTCAGCCTGCTGACTGCAGGGTCTGCGTTCAGTTCTGACCAAGGGCATGTACCTAGGTTGCAGGATCCTCCCTGCAGGGCCCAGGTCAGGGCACATGCAGGTGGCAACCAATCAAAGTGTTCCTCTCACTTTGATGTTTCTCTGTGTTTTTTCCTTCTGTTCCATATTCTCTAAAAATCAATGGAAACATATCCTCAGGTGAGGATTTAAAAAAAAGAAAGAAAGAAATGTCATATCCTATGAAAGACACATCTTGAAAATGCCTAAAGAAAGTTGTCATTTCTTCATGGTGAAGGGACTGGAGTCTGTGTTGATGAAAACACGTTGGTGTCTGTGGTGATTGGCAGTGGCTGCAGCAGTGAGGTGATGGGGCTTGTGGCTTCCTCTGATTATCCTGGTCGCCTCCCACAAAGGGAGGCCAGACTGCAGCCGTCAGTAGGACAACCCCTGAGGACTCCCAATATGTGAGAAGAGGCAGGCTGGGCTGAGGAACAGACACCCCCTCCCCCACTGCCCCCGGTGCACGAAATTCGTGCACCGAGCCCCTGGTCCTATATAATAGAAGGGTAATATGCAAATTGACCCTAATAGCCGAATTACTGGGAATGACTGGTCACTATGACACACACCGCCAGGGAGCAGACGCTTAATGCAGGAGCTGCCCCCTGGTGATCAGTGCGCTCCCACGGGGGAGCTCTGCTCAGCCACAAGCCAGGTTGACTGTTGCCAGCACAGCGGTGGTGGCGGGAGACTCTCCCGCCTCAGCAGCGCTAAGGATGTCTGACTGCTGCTTAGGCCTGCTCCCTGCTGGCAAGTGGACATCCTCCAGGGGCTCCTGGGCTGCCATAAGGATGTCTGACTGCCAGCTTAGGCCTGATCCCCTGGGGAGCGGGCCTAAGCCAGCAGGTGGATGTCCCCTGAGGGGTTCCAGACTGCAAGAGGGCACAGGCGGACTGAGGGCCCCCCCCGCCACGCCCTCCCCTCCCCCAGTGCACAAATTTTTGTGCACTGGGCCTCTAGCTGTAAATAATGCTGCATTGAATATAGGGATGCTTATATCTTTTCAAATTAATGTTTTGGATTTCTTCCTATACACAGAGGTGGAACTGTTGGGTCATAAGGTAGTTCTGTTTATTTTTTATTTATTCTTTTTGTTAATCTTTCCCCAAGGATATTTTTCCATTGATTTGTTTTAGAGAGAGTGGAAGGGAGGGAGAGAGATGGAGAGAGAGAATCATCAGGATGAGAGAGACACATAAATTAGTTGCCTCCTTCCTACACGCACATCTCCCCCCTCCCCACCCCCATTACCCCCAACCGGGGCCAGGAATCGAGCCTGCAACTAAGGTACCTGCCTTTGGGATTGAATCTGAGACCCTTCAGTCTGTGTCATTGAGCCATACTGCCTAGGGCGAGATAGTTCTATTTTTAATTTTTCACCAACAACTGTTTGTTGATTTATTGATGGTAGCCATCCTGGCACTTGTAAGGTGATAGCTCATTGTGGTTTTAATTTTCATTTCCCTAATGATTGCACTTAATTTGCAATATCACTATTTCCATATGTCCTCTTTGGAGAAGTGTCTATTCAGGTCCTCTGCCCATTATTTTTTAATAAACTGATTAGGGTGACATTGGTTAATAAAATTACACAGGTTTTAGGTGTACAGTTCCATAATACATCATCTGTATATTGTGTTGTGTATTCAACACCCCACGTCAAGTCTCTTTGTGTCACCATTTATTCCCACTATACCCTCTTCTACCTTCCCTGATCCCCCTTCCTCTGGTAATCACCATACTGTTGTGTGTTTCTGTGAGTTGGTTTTTGTGTTGTTAGTTTTATTAATCCCTTTACATTTTTCACCCGGCCCAGTAACCCCTCTCAAAATGAGTGTTTATATTTTGTTTATCAGTTTATTTTGTTTATTAGATTCCACATATGAGTGAGATCATATGGTACTTGTCTTTCTTTGACTGGCTTATTTCTGTCAGCATAATGCTCTCCAGGTCCATCCACTCATTCACAAAGGGTAAAATTTCCTTTTTTATGGTCAAGTAGTATCCATTGTGTAAATATTTCACATTTTTATCCACTCATCTACTGATGGGCACTTGGGCTGCTTCTAAATCTTAGCTGTCCTATATAATAAAAGGGTAATATGCAAATCGACTCTAAGGGTTGAACGACCAGGAATGACTGGTGGCTATGTTGCGCACTGACCACCAGGGGGGCAGACGCAGGAGATGCCCCCCTGGTGGTCAGTGTGCTTCCACATGGGGAGTACTGCTCAGTCAGAAGCCGGCTCATGGCTGGCCAACACAGCAGGGGTGGTGGGAGCCTCTCTTGCCTCCATGGCAGCGATAAGGATGTCCTACTAATGGCTTAGGGTCTAAGTCATTAGACGTCCCCTGAGGGGTCCTGGGCTGCCAGAGGGCACTGGCTGGGCTGAAGGACACCCCCCCCCCCCGTGCACGAATTTTTGTGCACCGGGTCTCTAGCTGTAAATAACACTGCAATGAACATAGGGGTGCATATATTATTTTGAATTAGTGTTTCAGGTTTCTTCAAATACATTTCCAGAAGTGGAATAGCTGGGTTATAAGGCAGTTTTTAACTTTTTTGAGTTAACTCCATACTGCTTTCCAGAGTGGCTGCACCAATCTGCCTTCCCACCAACAGTGCACTAGGGTTTCCTTTTCTCCACATCCTGGCCAACACTTGTTTGTTGATTTATTGATGTTAGCCATTCTCATTATAGTTTTAGTGTTCATTTCTCTGATTAATGACGTTTCACATCTTTTCATGTGTCTCTTTACCATCAGTATGTCCTCTTTGGAGAAGTGCCTGTTCAGATCCTTTGCCCATTTTTTAATTGCATTGTTTGTTTTTCTGGTGTTCAGTTGTATAAGATTTTGTAAATTTTGGATATTAACTCCTTATCAGGTGTATCATTGGCAAATATGTCCTCCCATTCAGTGGGTTGTCTATTCATTTTGTTAATGGTTTCATTTGCTGTGCAAAAACTTTTTTATTTAATATAGTCCCATTTGTTTATTTTCTTTTGTTTTTCTTGCCTGAGGTGATAGAAGAAAAATATTTCTATGAGAAATATCTGAAATTTTGCTGCTTGTGTTTTTTGTAGTATTTTTATGATTTCAAGTCTGGCATTTAAGTCTTTAATTCTTTATTAATTTTATTCTTGGGTATAGTGTAAGAAGGTGGTCTGATTTCCAATTTTTTGCACATATCTAATTTTTCCCAGCGCCATTGACTAGATTATCTTTATCCCAGCCTCCTTTGTTAAATAATAATTGACCATAAAGGCATGGGTTTATTTCTGGGCTCTCTGTTCTGTTCCATTAATCTATGTGTCTGTTATTATGACATTACCATGCAGTTTTGATTATGATGGCCTTATAATATAGTTTGATATCAGGTAGCATGATTCCTCTTTGTTTTTTCTTGAGATTGCTGTGACTCCTTTGCCCATTTTTAATTGGATTTTTTATGTTGAATTGTATGAGTTCATTATATATTTTGGTTATTAACCTCTTAGTGATGATATGTAAATATCTTCTTCCATTCATTAATTTTCCTATTTGTTTTGTTGATGGTTTCCTTCGCTGAGCAAAAACCCTTCTAGTTTGATGTTGTCCTGTTTGTTTATTGTCTTTATCCTAGGAGACATCCCCCCATCAAAACCAAACAAACACACTAAGACCAATGCCAAAGAGTTTTTGGCCTATGTTTCTTCTAGAAGTTTTATGGTTTTAGGTCTTACATTTAAGACTTTGATCCATTTTGAGTTTGTTTGAGTACATGGTGCAAGAAAATGGTCTGGTTTTATTTATGTGTCGGTCCAGTTTTCCCAATACCATTTATTGAATAGACTGTCTCTACCCCATTGTATATTCTTGCATCCATTTTAGTAGATTAATTAGCATACAAGAATGGCTTTATTTTGGCCTCTTTATTTTGTTTCATTAATTTATGTGTCTGCTTTTGATTACTATAGCCTTGTAGTGTAGTTTGAAATCAGGTAGTAGTATACCTCCAACTTTATTCTTTCTTGAGATTGCTTTGGCTATTTGGGGTCTTTTGTGGTTCCATATAATTTTGGGGTTATTTGTTCTAGTTCTGTGAAAAATGCCATTGGCATTTTGATAGGAATTGCTTTGACTTTATAGATTGCTTTGTGGGATATGCGCATTTAAACAATGAAGTGTTCTTGTTTGTGAGCATAGTATATTCTTTCCTATGTGTCTTTAGTTTCTTTTATCAATGTCTTAAAGTTTTCAAAGTACATAGCTTTTACCTCCTTGTTTAAATTTATTCTTAGGTAATTATTTTTATGCAATTTGGATGGGATTCTTTTCTTAATTTTCTGATATTCCATTATCTAATCTAATAAAAGAGTAATATGCAAATTGACCATCACTCCAAGATGCCTAAGCAACACCCATTAGCCAAGCCATTCCTCCCAGCCAATCAGAGCGGCCGTATGCAAATTGACCCAGCCAAGATGGAGGCTGGCAGCCACAAAGCTAGAGTAAACAGCAGGCTTCCATTGCAACTGTTGCAACTGCCTGCCTAGGCTGGCTGAGCCTCTGCTCACGGTAACAATGTTTCAATTATAGAAGCCATGGAGCTGAAACAAACAGGAGGCTTCGTTACTTGCCTAGTCCTCTGCTCAAGGTAACAAAGTTTCAATTATAGAAGATAAATAAACCCCAGAAACCTGATTCCAGCCAGCCTCGCTGGGACCTTGGGTCAATGGGAGCTGTGGGCAGCCTGAAAACGGCCCTCAGCCCCTCACCCAGGCTGCCCAGGTACCCCAGTAGAGACCCAAACCCTGAAGGGACTGTGGGCAGCCTGAAAACGGCCCTCAGCCCTCACCGAGGCTGGCCACACCCAATGGAGTTAGGGTCCCCAATGGGGTTAGGGTCCCCAATGGGGTTAGGGTCTCCACTGGGGGGGCTTGGCCAGCCTGCAAACAGCCATCAGTCACTCACCAGGCACGCCAGCAGGTGGACATCCCCTGAGGGGTCCCAGACTGCGAGAGGGCACAGGCCAGGCTGAGGGACCCCCCCGCCCAGAGTGCACAAATTTTTGTTTACCGGGCCCCTAGTTAGTGTATAAAAATGCACAGCTTTCTGAATACTGATTTTGCATCCTGCAACTGTACTGAATTCATTTATTAATTCTAATAGTTGTTTTCTTCTATCTTCATGTGAAGATATGTTTCTTGATTTAGAGAGAAAGGAAGAGGGGAGAGAAAGAACGCCATTGTGAGTGAGAAACATCAGTTACCTCCCATACTCGCCCTAACTGGGAATCAAACCCGCTACCTTTTGGTGTACAGGACAGTGTCCCAATAACAGGCCACCTGGCTAGTGCGGTTCTAATAATTTTTTAATGGAATCTTTAGGGATCCCTATATATAACATTCTGTTACCTGAAAATAGCGACAGTTTTACTTCTTTTTTACTTAGAAGTCTTTTATTTCTTCCTCCTGTCTGCCATGCTAGGACTTCATAGACTATGTTGATTAAAAGTGATGAACCTGGGTGTTTGTCTTCTTCCTGATCTGAAAGAAAAAGATTTCTGATTTTCCCCTTTAAGTGTGACATTACCTGTGTATTTCTCATATATCACTTTTATTATGCTGAGGTATATTCCCTCCCTCCCCATTTTGCTGAGAGTTTTTATCATCTAAACTAATGAAAGCGAAATAGTAAAATTAACCGTTTCTCTGAGACAGGGTAAGCCACGCCCACCAGCCAATCAGAGCGGCTGTATGCAAATTAGCCCAGCCAACATGGAGGCCGCCACTCATGGACCTGAGTAAACGGCAGTTTCCATTGCGGCAGGAGTGAAAGTGAAGCTGCGCCTGCTCCACTTAAACTGGCTCTAGCGAAGCACAGATTTGAAACAATACAACAATCATAGAATCCTCGGGAGCTGAAGGAAAGAGCAGCTGGGGCCTCACCACTAAGTAACAATTGTTTCATTATAGACGCTGCTGCGAGGTGAAGCAGAGAGGAGGGTTCGTTAGCCGGCTTAAAGGAACAGTGTATCAATTATAGAAGATAAACCCCAGGTCTTAAAGGAACAGCATCAATTATAGAAGATAAACCCCAGAAACCCGTGTTCAGCCAGCCTTGCTGGGACATTGGGTCAATGGGAGCTGTGGGCAGCCTTAAAGCCCCTCACCCAGGCTGGTCAGGCACGCCAGCAGGTGGACATCCCCAGAGAGGTCCCAGACTGTGAGAGGGCACAGGCCGGGCTGAGGGACCTCCCGAGTGCACAGAGCGGCTGCAGGGCGGGACAGCGCAGGACCCAGGACCAGTCAGTGGGAAAGAGGCGGCAGGGTTGGAGGGCACCGGGAAGCGGGTAAGAGGCGGCAGGGGGTTGGCAGCCTGCCTGGTGGGCTTCCCAGGCCCTTTGCAGGGCATTGGGGAGCGGGAAAGAGGTGGCAGGGGGTCAGCAGCCTGCTTGGTGGGCTTCCCAGGCCCTTTGCGGGGCATCGGGGAGCGGGAAAGAGGTGGCAGGGGGTTGGCAGCCTGCTTGGTGGGCTTCCCAGGCCCTTTGCGGGGCATCGGGGAGCGGGTAAGAGGCAGCAGGGGGTCGGTGGCCTGCTTGGCAGCTGTCCAGGCCCTTGGAGGAGCATCGGGGAGCAGGTAAGAGGTGGCAGGGGGTCGGTGGCCTGCTTGGTGGGCTTCCCAGGCCCTTTGCAGGGCATC
>PVJC01048660.1:0-12082 GCA_004026665.1 Murina feae | reverse complement strand
CTGAGAGGAATTAACCTCTAAGCCACTTGGTTATGAGAGTCAGCTGTGTCTACAGTGGGAGAACTTCTGTGCTGGAGACACCCTTATGGGGCAAGAGTTGTTTCAGTGGGGCTTTTGTGCTCACTGCATCTGCCCTGAGTGTGTTCCTTGTGGATCTGAGTTTTATTTAGGATGGTCCCACTCTGGCCACTGGGTGAGGCTGGCTCTTGTATCTTTAAGGAGGTGTTGATTTAGCCTTTGCCTGTGGCTACTCAGTCTTTTATATGCAAAAGCCTCTGATGCAGCTTGGGAGGGGCGGGGCCTCGGGGAGTTTGTTTGCAGGGAAGGGCGGAGCAAATAGCTATGGCCGCTTCTCAGCCCTGTGCTAAGAGACACGGGGTCTCTGTGTCCCACGGTAATTGCTGCAAGCAACGCTGAGAGAAACCCGCTTTGCATTTCCTGCCAGTGCCAGTCAGTCCCCCTCCTCCGGGTGTCTGGGTCCTCAGAAACTCGCCTGGAACTGGAGTTCAGAGCCGCCGGGAACTTGTGGCTCTCTCCGTTTTGGAAAAGAACCGCGCCCTCTGGCGCCAGCCCTCTCCCCGAGCCCCGTGCGCACACCTCCATACCTCTGTACTTTGCTTCTGCCACTCCTCTGAGTCTCAGTTTCTTTCTAGTTGTAGGATTTTCACTCAGCCAGCCTTCCTGTGGGTGTGAGTGGTGTCCGTGTTTTCCCTTCGTGGTTATTCTGAAATAGCTGTGCACAGCTGCATTTACAGTGTTTACCTTATGCCACCATCTTGCTGTCTCTAAAACTGCTAATTTTAATACCGAGGATAACCAATATTAAAATGACTTTAAAAGTATAATAGCAGAAACAACAAAAAAAAATCAAATTGGTACAATAGAAAATATATATTTAACAAATAGCAAAACATCAGACATAAATCGTACCTTCTAAGTAATTACAGTAATTGTAAGTGGATGAAACACTCCAATCAAAAGGCACAGGTTGGCAGAATATATGCAAAAACATTACCCATTTATATGCTGTTTATGAGAAACATGTCTTAAATTCAAAAGAATGGAAAACAATATACAAAGACAAAAGTATCCAAAAGAGAGCTGAATTGGCTAAATAAATCTAGACAAATAAGATTTTAAGCAAAAAATTGTTACAAAAACATTTTATAGTAATAAAGTCATCAATTCATCAGGAAGACATGTTGATTATAAACATACTAGAGGCTTGGTGCATGAAAATTCATGCACTTGGGGGTGGGGTGTCCCTCACCCCAACTTGCACCCTGTCACAGTCCAGGAGCCCTCAGGGGGTGTCCTTCTGATGGAGAGTGGGCGCTAAGCCACATTTTGGCCTCCCTCTGTGGGAGGCGACTGGGCCAATCAGGTTTAGACGCCACCCCCATCACCCTGCCGCTGCTGCCGGCCTCCTTCTGCGGGAGATGACAGGGCAACTAATTAGGGGATGGCCCCGCCCCACATCCCCATTGCCCCTCTGCCACCACTGGTTGCTGCCACCTCCCCCCTATTGCCATCCCCTCCCTCTGCCAGGCGCCTTGGCTGGCCTGATGCTGACTGGTCATTCAGCCATCTGGTCAATTTGCATATTATGCTTTTATTATATAGGATATGCATCTCACTACAAAGTCACAAAATAATAAAGCAAAAGCTGACCGAATTAAAGGGAAAATAGAGAATTAATAAAATTGGAAGGTTCAATCTCAAAATATCAACAAAGAATTAGAAGACTTGAACAAAATTTTAATTAACTTGATCCATCTGACATCTATAAAATGCTCCAATCAACAACAGCAAAATATACATTTTTCTCAAGTGCACATTAAATTTTTGCCAGAATATATCATATGCTAGACCACAAAATAAGGATAAGTAAATTTCAATTGCTCAAAAGCATACAAATTATTTTTTTTGACATCATTTGAATTATATTAACAACAAACAGTGAAAAGAAATTTGGGAAATTCACAATATGTGGAAATTTAATGGTAAAAGACTTAATGCTTTCTCCCTAAAATCAGGAAAAAATGCTTTCATCAATCCTATTTAATTCCAGAGTTTCTGCTGGAGACTTTAGCAAGGGCAATTAGGTAAGAAAAATAAATTAAAGGTATCAAATTAGAAAAGAAGTACAACTATCTCTACTCAAAGATTATATAATCTTGTATTATAAACAATCCTAAGGACTACACAAAATGCTATTAAAACTAATCAGAGTTCAGCAAGGGTGCAAGATATGAGATCAATATACACAAACCAATTGTACTTTTCTATATTAGCAATGAAAAATCAAAAAATGAAATTAAGGAAACAATTCCATTTACAATATCTAAAAATAATAATATATTTAGGAATAGGTTTAACAAAAGAGGTGCAAGACTTGTACCCTGAAATCTACAAAACACTGTTAAAAAAATTAAAGATTTAAAGAAATAAAAAGACATCCAATGTTTATGCATTGACAGAGTTAAAATATTGTTCTAATGGTAATACTTTCCATATCTATCTGTAGAGTCATTATAATCCCTACCAAAGTCTTAGATTCCTTTTTGTAGAAATTGATGAGCTAATCCTAACATTTAATGGAAATGAAAGGGATACAGAATTGCCAAAAGAACCTTGAAAAAGAGAAAACTGGGAAACTCAGACTTCCCTGTTTCCAATCTTACTATAAAGTTAGAGTAATCAAGACAGTGTGGTATGGCATAAGGACAAAAAATGGAATATAATTGAGAGTCCATATATTAACTTTTATATTTATGATCAACTGATTTTTTTCCTTTTTAAAAAAATATTTATTGTTGAAAGTATTTCATATGCCCATTCCCATTTCCCCCCACAGACCTATTCTAGCCCTCCCCCATTCCCTGTCCCAGGCCTTCACCAACCTATTGTCTGTGTCCATGGGTTATGTACATATGCATACAAGTTCTTTGGTTGATCTCTTCCCATCCACCCACCCACATAACCCCACCTTCCTTCTGAGATTACACAGTTTGTTCTATGCTTCTTTGTGTCAGTATATGATAAACTGATTTTCAATAAGAGTTTCAAGATAATTTAATGAGAATAGTTTTTTCAATAAATAGTACTGGGGTATCTGAATGTTCACATGGAAAAGTGTGAACTTGGACCCCTACCTCAGGGGGTATTCAAAATGAACTCAAAATGGATCATTGACCTACATATGAGATAAAACAATAAAGCTTGCAGAAGAAAATTTAGGAATAGCTTCTTGTGATCTTGAGTTAGGCAACAGTTTCTTATCTATAGCACCATAAACACAAGTGACAAAAGAAAAAAAAAAAGGGATTTCATTAAAACTAAAAACCCGAAAAACTGAAAAATTTTTTACTTTAAAGGACATTATTAAGAGAGTGAAGATAACCCACACACTGAAAGAAAATATTTGTAAATCCTATGTCTGATAAAGGATTTGTATTTAGAATATATTAAAAAACAACCTTATAACTCACAAACAAATTGTCTGCGCACTTAGACAAACCATTTGGCAGCTCCTCATATGATTGTTAAAATCAAATTGTTAATCCTAGAGTTACTGTATAACCCAGGAATTTTATTTTTAGGTACATATCCAAGAGAATTGAAAATGTATGTCCTCACAAAAATGTGTGCATAGATATTCATAATAGCCAAAAAAGCAGAAACAACTCAAATGTTCATCAACTGCTGAATGGATAAACCAATGTGGTCTACCCATACAGTGTAATATTATTTAGCCCTAACAAAGAATAAAGTATTGATACACGTTATAAAGTGGATAAACCACAAATATACACTAAGTGAGAGAAGCCAATCATAAAGGCCACATGTTGTATGATGCCATTTATATGAAACGTCCAGGATCCACAGTGACAGAAAGATTAGTGGTTGTGTGGCCTGGGGGAGAGGGAGTCTAATGGATGGCCAGTGGGCATGGAGTTTTTGTTTTGGAGGATGAAAATGTTATAAAATGAGATCTTGGTGATGGCTGCACAGTTCCATGAATGTACTAAACAGCACTGAGCTGCATACTTTAAATGAGTGAATTTTATGGTGTGTCAATCTTATTTAATAAAAGCATAATATTGAAATTGCCCGTTTCTTCAGGATGCCTAAGCCACGCCCACCAGCCAATCAGAGCAGCTGTATGCAAATTAACCCAGCCAAGATGGAGGTCAGCACTCACGGAGCCAAGTAAACAGGCAGCTTCCATTGCAGCCGGAGTAAAACTGTTTGCCGGCTGCTGGGTTTCTCCTGGCTCTAGGCTACAACATATTTGCAACATTGTCTCAATTATAGAAGCCTCAGAGTTGAAGCAAACAGCAGTCCTGCCTGTGGATACTAAGGCAACATTGTCTCAATTATGTAAGCCAAACAGACAGGAGGCTTCATTATCTTCGTTACCTGCCTAGACCTAGGCTTAAAGGAACAGTGTATCAATTATAGAAGATAAACAAACTCCAGAAACCTGCTTTCAGCCAGCCTTGCTGGGACATTGGGTCAATGGGAGCTGTGGGCAGCCTGAAAGCCTGAAAACGCCCCTCAGCCCATCACCCAGGCTGGCCACACCCCAATGGGGTGAGGGACCCCACTGGGGGGCTTGGCCAGCCTGCAGACAGCCATTAGCCCCTCACCCAGGCTGGCCAGGTACCCCAGTAGGGACCCAAAACCTGAAGGGACTGTGGACAGCCTGAAAGTCTGAAAATGGCCCTCAGGCCCACACCCAGGCTGGCCAGGTACCCCAGTAAGGACCCAAAACCTGAAGGGACTGTGGACAGCCTGAAAGTCTGAAAATGGCCCTCAGGCCCACACCCAGGCTGGCCACATCCCAATGTGGTGGGGGACCCCACTGGGGGGCTTGGCCAGCCTGCAAACAGCCATCAGCTCCTCACCCAGGCTGGCCAGGTACCCCAGTAAGGATCCAAAACCTGAAGAGACTGTGGGCAGCCTGCAAATGGCCCTCAGCCCCTCACCTAGGCTCGCCATACCCCCATGGGGTCAGGGTCCCCACTTGGGACCTTGGTCAGCCTGCAAACAGCCATCAGCCCTTCATCCAGGCTGGCCAGGCATGCCAGCAGGTGGACATCCCCTGAGGGGTCCCAGACTGCGAGAGGGCACAGGCTGGGCTGAGGGACCTCCCGAGTGCACAAATTTTTGTGCACCGGGCCCCTAGTATATCAACAAAGTTGAGGAATGCTATAGAAAAGGTGATAGGTAGGGGGAGGGAAGCATGAAATGTCCAGCTCACCAACTCAGGATCATGGGTCTGTGAACCAGGAGCTTTCAGTTTGCTGGCTATTTAGAAACTCAGATTTATCTAGATTTTTATATTTCTAAGTACTATTTTTAAAGGACTAATCTAAATCATATGACCTACAGATTATTTTTCACACATGTCTAAGTACTATTACACACGTCATTTTATTTGGCCAGAAAGACAAACATTATTAATGACCCAAGAAATGTTGAGTTTCTTGACATATATTAAAGAAATACTGTTGAAAGGACTCCTAAATCAATTATTTCTGACTTGTTATTTTTTATAAAATATTTTCAGTAATGTTTTATAGTTTTCAGTGTATAAATCTTTTGCATCGTTAAATTCATTTGTAAATATTTTATTCATTTTGATGTTATTGTAAGTGTACCTGTTTTCTTAATTCCACTTTTGAATTGCTCAGTATATAGAAAAACAACTGATTTTACTGTGTTGATTTTGTATCTGGAACTTTCCTGAATTCACTGATTGTCTCTAAAAAGAGGGAAGGAGGGAGGGAGGCAGCGAGGGAGGGAGGGAGAGAGATATCTTTAGAATTTTCAACATAGAAGATCATATTATCTGTGAACAGAGATAATTTTACTTCTTCCTAATTTGGATTACTTTCATTTCTTTTTCCTAGTTTAATTATCTCATTGCCTTTGATTAATACCAATGGCTCCCTCAGCCAAAGCCCTCCAAGGGCAATCTGGATTGTATTTGTCTTTCCATGTCCTCTTCTCTGGCCTTCCGTTTGCTGACTCAAATATAGCTGATCAAAGATCCTTAATTTCAAAAAGATCCTTAACTTTGAGCTGCTTTGACAAAACAAAAAGGAGCTGCCTGATCTTCCTGGGAAATGCTAAGACCATCTTTTGTGGACCCAAGTTGAAATCTGGCCTGCCTATTCTGGAATGAATCTCAGAGTAGAGTCCCCTCGTTCAAATATTTCCTTTCATCTCCCAGAGTGCCATGTGTGATTGCATCAGCACTGTGCTCATAATCAGAATATCTGGGTTCATGTCCCTATTCCATTCTTACTAGTGTTTTAAAATGTTTTAAATAAATGCTTTATTTTAAAATAATTTTAGGTTTACAAAAAAGTTGCAAAGATTGTACAGAATTCCAGTATACCCATCACCTGGTTTCCCCTATTGTTAAAATCTTACATACTATGTATGGTAGATTTGTTCCAACTAAGGAACCAGCATTGCTACATTACTGTTAACTAGACTGTCCATTTTATTTAGATTCCACTAATCTTTCTGCAATGGCCTTTTCCTGTCCCAGGATCCCACCCAGGATACATTGCATTCAATCATCAGTCTCCTTAGGCTACTCTAATCTGTGATGGTTTCTCAAGCTCCCCTTGTTTTTAATGACCTTGGCAGTTTCCAGGAGCGCTGGACAGGCTCTCTGCAGAGTGCCCCTCTGCTGAGGTTTGTCTGATGTTTTCCTCATGGTTAGACTGGGCTTATGGGTTGGTGGGGGGCAAAGGGGGGATGGCCACAGAAGTGAATAAAGACATCACTTTAACATTTCTGTGAGGAGCCCTAGAACTGAGAAGTGAGACTAAATCTGCCAAGATTTTTTCAGAAAACTCAGAGGAATCTTATTTTTAAGAACTTCAAGTAGTAGACGTGGTGTATAGAAGGATTCCCTGGCTCTCTTCTCCAAAAAGAGTTGTGTGCTGTGTGTTGCCTATCTCCATGGTGAGGAAGGAATGAGCCTTTACCTAACATATAAACACAGCCTGACATTTGTCCTTTCTCTCCCTGTTGGCTCTAGAGTGTGATCTTAGTGAGTCCGGCCCTCTTTCTTGGTGTCCGTAGTGAGTTGAAATTGATGATCTCCAAGGCCTCTTCCCCTGTTGACAGGTGCTCTAAGAGATGATCCTAAGTCTCCTCAACATCCAGCAAATTACAAAGTTTGGCTCCCCTTCCTTCCATACCAGTTCCAGGATGCTGCATTCAGGTGACATAGGCCTCTCGAGAACACACCCATCCCAACCCCATTTAAAAAACCTTTCCTGGGACAAACACACTAAAAAACCCAAACCCTAGACCACTGCTGTGTGGATCTCCACCATTCCGGAGCATCAGTGCCCAGAGCAGGACCCTGTCCCGGCCATCCCTGCTCCCCTGCTGACACAGCACAGGGGCCAGAGTGACAAGGATCACAGGCAGATCTACACATCATGTGGACCTGCAGACACTCTCACCCACAATAGCTCCTGTGGCTAGAATACATTAATCACTGATGACAAGAGATTAATTTGTAATTGGACAGCAGACAAGATAGTGCAGGCTCCACTAAACTGTGGCATGGGGCATTGCTCAGAAGATGCCTGGGTCTGCAGCTGGATGCAGAGGCTGAAAACTTCAGATCTACCTTCTGTGGTGGCTCTGCTGTAGTGTCAAGGAGAAAATTCTGGCTTCTTGGCTCCTCCCTTTAGTTGGAAGATGTCTGTATTCTAGAAGGAGATAATTACATCTTCTCTGGGCATAAATCTATTGGAAGCTTTAGGGGTCAATGCTTGTGCTGGAGGCTTCCACAGAGCATCTGTCCTCTAAGTGATCAGCTCCTCTCTGCTGCTCGGCCCACACTGAGGCCACTTTACCTCTCCGGCCTTAGGAAGTCTCTGGTTCCACACTTAGAGAAGAGGACCTGGAAGAGACATCCAATCTATGTTGTTGTTTGAAGCTTGGGTTCTGTGAAGGTGAAGCAGGGGCTAAGGGAGGATGACTGGCCTCACCCCTACTGAGCTCCATTCATACTAGTTTTGTGTAAAGTGAAGAATTTTCTGACCTTCCTCTGAATATTGGCACCTGTTAAAATAGGGGTGCTAATGTCTGCCTTATCTTATAATACTTTGAGAACCAAATAAAGTAATGTATCTAAATACATCCATACTAATAATACTATCTAAATGCCTATAATAATTGTACATGAAGTTGTAAAGTTCTGTATCTAAGTCAATCATATTATTCATTCATTTCTTCATTCCACGAAGTGAACCGAATGTGTGTTCTGTTCTGTGAGGAAAAAGAGGGGGAGTTTCTCAAAAGGAAATAAGACAAGTCTCTTTCTCCAGAAGTGCTCACCTTTGGTGGGAAAGATATGTGCATCAACGATTCCAACAGAGCATGACAAATTGTATCGCAAAGGTATGAACAACTCATACATTGGGATGACTCGTTCTTCCTCTCCCCAGGCTGTGCACTTGAGTTGACTTTGGAAAAATATTGGTGGGCTCATCATGGACCAAGGAGCGGACCCCTAGAGTGTCCTGGAGAACAATTCTAAACAATCCTAAAAATGAAGCAATTCTAAAAATGAAGCTGCTCCTTTGGCTGAGTTCACAGCTCTCATGAAAATCAAGGGAGGAAGCAGCAGGGAAAATCAATTTTCAACAGACTCACTTTCACACCCACGGGCCTCTTTGCTAATCCTTCAGATTCCTTTTTTAGCCTCTGCATGAATTTAAGTTTCTTTCAAGCAGTTAGTCACTTCATAAGATAAAGCCACACCTGGAGAGTGAGGCAACTCCTTTCCGTTCATGAAAAAAATGAACAACAATAACAAAGCAATTAGAAGTCAGAAGGTAGAGAATGACCCATTTTACAAGGTCAGGCCATGCATCACCCCATTTGAATTGATTTAGACTTTTTTCTGGATCCCAGGGTCTTGGTACTATCAGCTAACAACATTGCACCAACCTGTAGCACGGCACCCCCGCCTCTCCCTCCCAAAGAAAAGAAAGAAAGACAATCTGAACTGACAAACTGCCCAAGTAGTTAACTAATTCCACTGGGGTTGGAATGCAGTGACCCCAGCAGCCACATCAGGGTTTCCTTGAGAAAAGTTTCCCAGGAACCTATTTCATGGGGTGTACTCTGAGAAAGTCAAAAACAGGAAGCTTCACTCACCAACCTTCTTCAAGCAGAAAGGCCCTGATAGACTACAGACTTCCAAAAGATAGAGCCCCACAAAATAGTCACGGGGATGTAAAGTGACTATTGGAAATATAGTCAATAATACTGCAATAACTATGTATTGTGCCAGTTTGGTACTAGAAATATCAGGGTGGGTGGGGGATGGTGGTTCACATTGTAGAGTATATGACTGTCTAACCACTGTGCTATATACCTGAAACTAACATATAATAACATTACAGATAAATGTAACTGAAAAAAAACAGTGGGGCTCCTGATGTTCTCTGTGGTACCTCCAATGCCTAGCACATGATAAATGTGTGTTGTGGGGAACTGAATGGTTAGAGCCGGGTTCTTCACAGAAGAAGTGTCAAAGTGGAAATGATATTCTGGGTCTGAACAAAACCATTCCTTTGTTAATAGAAACATTTCAGCTCTTGCCTCTTCCTCGTGTCCTTCAAGAAAATCTGTGCCTTGGAAAGGAAAGATGGGTACAAGGTTGCCCTTCCTTGTTCTGTCTTCTTGTTCCTTCTCTCAGACTGGAGGGTAACAGAACTCCCTGCCTCGCCCCCCCCCCCCCCCCCCCCCCCCCCCCCCCCCCCCCCCCCCCCCCCCCCCCCCCCCCCCCCACACACACATACACACCCCTACCCCACAATGCTCTCCTGACTCTGGAGGGACTATATTTGGCTTCCTTTCTTTTCCCAGCTTTTGGTTACTGTTTCACAGATACCACCTGAGGGCTTAATAAGAAGGAGGTAGTGTTCTTTTAAAATCATGATTTCTCCATTCTTTATTCTTTATCATCAATAGCCTTCTTCCCTCATGGTATTCTAAGAAACACATCTCTGCAAAATCTTGCACACAAAAAATTCCAGGGCCAAGTTACATCCAGTGATTCTAAGTCACAAGCATAGAGTCATGGGACACCGCTAGTTTCACCCTATTATGAGGAATCTTGCTTTCTCTCCTTCCTGGACACTCATCCTAGGTTCACTAGCAGCCTCGTTGTTCAGCCCCTCCACACTCAAATAACATATGCCCTTTATCATGCTTCCCCTCAGTGTAGAAAACCCAATTTTAAAATGCCAACTGTGCCCTTTCATTTAGGCACAGTACTGCCCTTGGAGTCATATTCTTGCCTGGCCATGTGTTAGTCATATTTCTTTTCAGGATTCTCAGGTGCATTAGCATACTTCAAATACTTAACCCCCCCCCCCCTCACATTTCCATTTTAATGCATAAACCTTGTCCCTTTTCATTCCCATCAATAGATTTCTTGGGGAGCTGGTTATTTTCCCAAAGAGCTAGAGCCCCATAATATCATTTATTGATTTATATTTTCAAATGCTAAGTAATGAATCTGAAGGCAATATTTTGTAAATCCCAAATGAGTGGCTGATAATTTTCTTAAGAGGGATTAGTAAAGGTAGTAGAGCTTAATGTGCTGGTGGTGCTCATCCAGTCCTTACAATAGGGCTTCTAGGTTGGCCTTGTGGGCTTAAGAGTCGGCTCCTCTTGCTTGAGCGGAAGCTATATCATTGACTTGAAACCACTAATTCATTCTACATGGAAAACTTGGGCAGGAAAGGAAGGTAGGGAATAGGTAGGGCAATGTTCTATGACTGTCTATATGTGTAGTCTGGCTCTTGTGTTATAAATAAACCACAGCCCATGAAAAGACACCCACAGCAACATCTTTATGGGCTGATATGAACATTCCAAAGAGGCACATGGGGTTGGCCAAGCTTTACTTCAGGATTGAATGGGCCTTCAGATATGCAAACCTATTCTTGAAAAACAAAAGCAGGAAGTAGTGAAGGGAGGGCCTCCAAGTTTTGTTTTAAAGGAAGAAGCAATTGGTCTGGGCTGACTTTACTCCAGGGAGATTTTGTGCAATGGGAGTAATTCTGAATTCTGAGCCCACAAACTCTAGGCAGTAGTAACAGAGGACACTGTCAGTCATAGGAAGTTTGATGAGGCTTTCTGGGTCTCAGTGCAGGGCCTACAGGTAGAACATCTGCAGTCTCAGTAAAGCCTGCACCATGTGTTATCCAGTTCCCCTTTGCCAGCACTGAGTAGCAGAGAACTTGAGAGCAATGTTGCACACTTCCAGTAGAACACTTCATGTCTAAGTTGATATCCCTCACATTTGTTAGAGCTTAGGTAACCCCCATGCCTTATGCTCTCTTTTCAGTCTAAGGCAGTGCCTGAAACATTCATGCCCTTTGAACACCTTTGCAGAAAACCTTTTCTTGCCCTCCTTATTGGGAATGTGACATTCTGCCACAGCCTTACCCATCTGTCTAACACAGGAAGTATTGTGTGCTTTTCCCTGAGTGTGGAAAAGAGATGAATTCAGATGAAGATTAACGCAAGTAAATTAAAAACACCCATATAAAGCAACACTATATTTTTCAAATATATATGTTATTTGTCCTATATAATAAAAGGCTAATATGCAAATTGACAGAATGGCGGAATGACCGGTCTCTATCATGTGCACTGACCCCTAGGAGGCAGATGCTCAATGCAGGAGCTGCCCCCTGGGGGTCAGTGTGCTCCCACAGGGGGAGCGCTGCTTAGCCAGAAGCCAGAAGCCGGGCTCATGGCTGGTGAGTACAGTGGCGGTGGCGGAAGCCTCTCCTGCCTCCATGGCAGCACTAAGGATGTTCGACTGACAGCTTAGGTCCATTCCCCTAAGCCATCAGTTGGACATCCCCTGAGGGCTCCTAGACTACGAGAGAGTGCAGGCTGGACTGAGGGCTCCTCCACTCCCTCCCTCCCACCCCAGTACATGAATTTTCATGCACCGGGCCTCTAGTATAAATATAAATTAATACAAAATTATATATATATATATATACTTTTA